>SEYY01000624.1:0-42500 GCA_009176605.1 Armadillidium nasatum
AAGCATCTAAAGATTTCTTTTTAAATGATCAATATTTAGAAAAAATTGAAAATATTTCAATTCATATTGCAAAAGAGTTACGACCTCGAAGAAGAAATTCAACAATTACATGCAATTACTAGTACCTTAGAAAATCTAGATATTGTATCGTCAAAGTGGCAGAGTTCACAATATAGATCTCAAAAGCATCTAAAGATTTTCTTTTCTCAAATATCAAAATTAAGGAAAAAATAACATTTTTTAAAATTCATATTGCATAAGAGTGACGACCTCGAGAAGAAATTCAACAATATCATGCAATTACGAGTACCTTAGAAAATCTAGATATTGTATCGTCAAAGTGGCAGAGTTCACAATATAGATCTCAGAAGCATCTAAAGATTTCTTTTTAAATGATCAAATTTAGGAAAAATTGAAAATATTTCAATTCATATTGCAAAAGAGTTACGACCTCGAGAAGAAATTCAACAATTACATGCAATTACTAGTACCTTAGAAAATCTAGATATTGTATCGTCAAAGTGGCAGAGTTCACAATATAGATCTCAAAAGCATCTAAAGATTTCTTTTTAAATGATCAAAATTTAAGGAAAAAATTGAAAATATTTCAATTCATATTGCAAAAGAGTTACGACCTCGAGAAGAAATTCAACAATATCATGCAATTACGAGTACCTTAGAAAATCTAGATATTGTATCGTCAAAGTGGCAGAGTTCACAATATAGATCTCAGAAGCATCTAAAGATTTCTTTTTAAATGATCAAAATTTAGGAAAAATTGAAAATATTTCAATTCATATTGCAAAAGAGTTACGACCTCGAGAAGAAATTCAACAATTACCTACAAATACTAGTACCTTAGGAAATCTAGAAAGTAAATCATCAAAGTGCAGAGTTCATAATATAGATCTCAGAAGCATCTAAAGATTTTCTTTTCTCAAATATCAAAATTAAGGAAAAAATAACATTTTTTAAATTCATATTGCAAAAGAGTGACAACCTCGAGAAGAAATTCAACAATTACATACAATTACTAGTACCTTAAGAAATCTTAAGGTACTACCAATAATAATATTATTTTTATATAATAATAATAAAACATTTCTAATAAATAAAAACTATAATGATATGAATAAGACTAAGACTATTCAAAGCTCAAAAATGTTATTATTTAAAAACTTTAATTTAATTAAAAACTAAAATAATAATTAGAAGTCACTTACTTCCGCAAAAACTTTGAAGTTTCGTTGTCATTGATCCATTTCTGAATGTTAAGAAAATTATATATATATATATATATATATATATATATATATATATATATATATATATATATATATATATATATATATATATATATATATATATATATATATATATATATATATATATATATATATATATATATATATATATATATATATATATATATATATATATATATATATATATATATATATATATATATATATATATATATTTTTTTTCTTTTTTCAGCAGACTCCTGCAAGTACGAAAACTTGTCATTCCACCGAGGTTGTTGATTCAAAGGTTGGATAGAGTTCCGAGGCGAGACTTCGAGTTTCTTCAGCAGTTACTTGACGGTTATCGGTTGGCTAGGCCCTTAACAACCCTACAAATGTTTATTATTATGTTTAATAACATTGTTTATTATTATATTTCAGTATCAATAGTTTTACACTCTACCAATTAACCAAACCTGGACCTCTCTCTCTCTCTCTCTCTCTCTCTCTCTCTCTCTCTCTCTCTCTATATTATATATATATATATATATATATATATATATATATATATATATATATATATATATATATATATATATATATATATATATATATATATATATATATATATATATATATATATATATATATATATAAACTCACCACACTCCTGTAGGTGCCAGCACCTGTCAGCAGGATCTTTCGAGGAAGATCCCCGAGTTTCTTGGGCCCTATGGCGGATACCTCTGGCTGGGCCAGGCCTATCGCGGATGCCGGGGAGTTTTCCCATCAGTGGCAAGAGCACTCCACTGATGTACTCATTTAATGACTGAGTCATTCGAAGCTAAGCGCAAGGAGAAACCGCTCACATTTCCCGCTCCGGCCAGGCCTCGAACCCTGCACCTCTCGTTTGCTATCACGAGTGTTCGATCGACTGAGCTACTGAGCCGACACATATATATATATATATATATATATATATATATATATATATATATATATATATATATATATATATATATATATATATATATATATATATATATATATATATATATATATATATATATATATATATATATATATATATATATATATATATATATATATATATATATATATATATATATATATATATATATATATATATATATATATATATATATATATATATATATATATATATATATATATATATATATATATATATATATATATATATATATATATATATATATATATATATATATATATATATATATATATATATATATATATATATATATATATATATTGCTTACTCTGTATAGGGGTGTTGTGCGCCCCTGTATGGAGTATGCGTCACACATCTGGGGTGGTTCCACTCATACAGCTTTCCTGGAAAAGGTGGAGTCTAGAGCTTTTCGCCTTATCAACTCTCCTGCTCTCACTAATTCTCTCGAATCTCCTTCTGCCCGTCGAAATGTTGCGTCATTCTCTCTATGCTATCGCTATTCACAATGGACACTGCTCTTCTGAACTCTCTCGTCGCATACCTCCTCCATTAAAAAGGGTTCGTGCGACTCGTCTATCTACACAGTCTCATCCTTTCTCTGTCCAACTCTCTGACCCCAGACTTAACCGCTATGCTCAATCTTACATGTACTCTACTGGTAAAGTCTGGAACACACTTTCTTTATCTATTTTCCCAACTTCCTATGACTTAGGCACCTTCAAACGCCGTGTATCAGGTCATGTCGGCCTTTAATTTGACCATGTTCCCGACTTTCCCCCTAACTCTGGTGGAACATTAGTAGGCCTCTGGCCTTTGCCCACCAGAGGTGAAATAAAATATATATATATATATATATATATATATATATATATATATATATATATATATATATATATATATATATATATATATATATATATATATATATATATATATATATATATATATATATATATATATATATATATATATATATATATATATATATATATAAAGAATAACAAATTTCTCAACTTTTTAATAACTTTTTAACAAATAATTGTTTTAACATGTTATAAACATATTCTTAATATTTTTTTTTATGTAAATAAAGTTACCAAATTCAAAGTGTGTATTATCCAATGAATTTTCTTTTGTACAATGTCCTCTATAAAAAAAAAAAAACTAATAATAACAATACCATAACTCCAACTAGTACTACTTCTTATAATAAATTTAATACTAATAATAGTTATAAAAAAATATTTCTATAATATTAATAATAATAATAATAATACTGATGACTATTATTTACCATTAATATTAATATTGAAAGAGCGAGAAAAAGTATTCGACGTTAAAGTTCTTAAGTGTCAGTTGCAACAGGGATAAGAAAGAGTGAATAAAGCAACAAATCAACAGGAAGAAAGAAGGTTCTTAATCCTCGGACATATTTATTCACATTAGATGAGTTTATAAGAAGAAAAGCCATAGATTTCACATAATGAACATGTGTATGAGATAAGCTATCTATCTATCTATCTATCTATCTATCTATCTATCTATATATATATATATATATATATATATATATATATATATATATATATATATATATATATTATATATATATATATATATATATATATATATATATATATATATATATATATATATATATATATATATATATATATATATATATATATATATATATATATATATATATATATATATATATATATATATATATATATATATATATATATATATATATATATATATATATATATATATAAATAGGGGGACCCTTCTCAACCCTCTACCTATTGTCCCATTTCTTTAACCTCCGTTCTTGCTAAAGTTTTAAAATGAGTACTTAACAGAAAGATTTGGAAAAATCTCAATTTTTCTAATCTTATCTCTGATCGCCAGTTTGGCTTTCGTAAGAAACGCTCTACTGGTGATCTCCTTTCCCTTATCTCTGACACTTGGTCCTCAGTTTGTTAGCATTTCGGTGAATCTTTTGCAGTTGCGCTAGACATATCGAAAGCTTTCGATAGTGTCTGGCACAAAGCTTTGATTTCCAAACTTCGATCTTTCTGAATCTATCCTTCTCTCTATGTCCTCTCTGATTTCCTTTCCGGTCGTTCTATAGCAACAGTTGTAGACGGCCACCGTTCTTCCTTTAAATCTATCAATAGTGTTGTTCCTCAAGGATCTGCCCTATCCCCAACACTTTTCTACTTTTCATTAATGACCTTCTCTCTGTTACTTCATCTCCTATCCACTCCTTCAATACTCTTTTCAATTTGAAAGGCGCCCCTCCCAACAACAGGTACTAGATGCAAGGAGGGTTGCCTTGGAGCAGATGACCTCTGATATATCTCGTATTTCAAATTGGGGCAGAGAGAACATGGTTGCTTTTAATGGCCCAAAACTCAATTCTCCCTATCTCTCCACTCGACACAACTCTTTTGCAATACGATTTGAAATATTTTCAATTTTTCCTTAATTTTGATGCTTTTGAGATCTATATTGTGAACTCTGCCACTTTGACGATACAATATCTAGATTTTCTAAGGTACTAGTAATTGCATGTAATTGTTGAATTTCTTCTCAAGGTCGTAACTCTTTTGCAATATGAATTGAAATTTTCAATTTTCCTAAATTTTGATCATTTAAAAAGAAATCTTTAGATGCTTTTGAGATCTATATTGTGAACTCTGCCACTTTGACGATACAATATCTAGATTTTCTAAGGTACTAGTAATTGCATGTAATTGTTGAATTTCTTCTCGAGGTCGTAACTCTTTTGCAATATGAATTGAAATATTTTCAATTTTTCCTAAATTTGATCATTTAAAAAGAAATCTTTAGATGCTTTTGAGATCTATATTGTGAACTCTGCCACTTTGACGATACAATATCTAGATTTTCTAAGGTACTCGTAATTGCATGATATTGTTGAATTTCTTCTCGAGGTCGTCACTCTTATGCAATATGAATTTAAAAAATGTTATTTTTTCCTTAATTTTGATATTTGAGAAAAGAAAATCTTTAGATGCTTCTGAGATCTATATTGTGAACTCTGCCACTTTGACGATACAATATCTAGATTTTCTAAGGTACTAGTAATTGCATGTAATTGTTGAATTTCTTTTCGAGGTCGTAACTCTTTTGCAATATGAATTTGAAATATTTTCAATTTTTCCTTAATTTTGATCATTTAAAAAGAAATCTTTAGATGCTTCTGAGATCTATATTGTGAACTCTGCCACTTTGACGATACAATATCTAGATTTTCTAAGGTACTAGTAATTGCATGTAATTGTTGAATTTCTTCTCGAGGTCGTAACTCTTTTGCAATATGAATTGAAATATTTTCAATTTTTCCTAAATTTTGATCATTTAAAAAGAAATCTTTAGATGCTTTTGAGATCTATATTGTGAACTCTGCCACTTTGACGATACAATATCTAGATTTTCTAAGGTACTAGTAATTGCATGATATTGTTGAATTTCTTCTCGAGGTCGTAACTCTTTTGCAATATGAATTGAAATATTTTCAATTTTTCCTTAATTTTGATCATTTAAAAAGAAATCTTTAGATGCTTCTGAGATCTATATTGTGAACTCTGCCACTTTGACGATACAATATCTAGATTTTCTAAGGTACTAGTAATTGCATGTAATTGTTGAATTTCTTCTCGAGGTCGTAACTCTTTTGCAATATGAATTGAAATATTTTCAATTTTTCCTAAATTTTGATCATTTAAAAAGAAATCTTTAGATGCTTTTGAGATCTATATTGTGAACTCTGCCACTTTGACGATACAATATCTAGATTTTCTAAGGTACTAGTAATTGCATGATATTGTTGAATTTCTTCTCGAGGTCGTCACTCTTATGCAATATGAATTTAAAAAATTTTCAATTTTTTCCTTAATTTTGATATTTGAGAAAAGAAAATCTTTAGATGCTTCTGAGATCTATATTATGAACTCTGCCACTTTGATGATTTAATATCTAGATTTCTAAGGTACTAGTAATTTGCATGTAATTGTTGAATTTCTTTTCGAGGTCGTCACTCTTTTGCAATATGAATTTAAAAAAATGTTATTTTTTCCTTAATTTTGATCATTTAAAAAGAAAATCTTTAGATGCTTTCTGAGATCTATATTGTGAACTCTGCCACTTTGACGATACAATATCTAGATTTTCTAAGGTACTCGTAATTGCATGTAATTGTTGAATTTCTTCTCGAGGTCGTCACTCTTATGCAATATGAATTTAAAAAATGTTATTTTTTCCTTAATTTTGATATTTGAGAAAAGAAAATCTTTAGATGCTTCTGAGATCTATATTATGAACTCTGCCACTTTGACGATTTAATTATCTAGATTTCCTAAGGTACTAGTAATTGCATGTAATTGTTGAATTTCTTCTCGAGGTCGTAACTCTTTTGCAATATGAATTGAAATATTTTCAATTTTTTCTTAATTTTGATCATTTAAAAAGAAATCTTTAGATGCTTTTGAGATCTATATTGTGAACTCTGCCACTTTGACGATACAATATCTAGATTTTCTAAGGTACTCGTAATTGCATGATATTGTTGAATTTCTTCTCGAGGTCGTCACTCTTATGCAATATGAATTTAAAAAATGTTATTTTTTCCTTAATTTTGATATTTGAGAAAAGAAAATATTTTGATGCTTCTGAGATCTATATTATGAACTCTGCCACTTTGATGATTTAATTTCTAGATTTCCTAAGGTACTAGTATTTGTAGGTAATTGTTGAATTTCTTCTCGAGGTCGTAACTCTTTTGCAATATGAATTGAAATATTTTCAATTTTTTCTTAATTTTGATCATTTAAAAAGAAATCTTTAGATGCTTCTGAGATCTATATTGTGAACTCTGCCACTTTGATGATTTAAATATCTAGATTTTCTAAGGTACTAGTAATTGCATGTAATTGTTGAATTTCTTCTCGAGGTCGTAACTCTTTTGCAATATGAATTGAAATATTTTCAATTTTTCCTAAATTATTGATCATTTAAAAAGAAATCTTTAGATGCTTTTGAGATCTATATTGTGAACTCTGCCACTTTGACGATACAATATCTAGATTTTCTAAGGTACTAGTAATTGCATGATATTGTTGAATTTCTTCTCGAGGTCGTAACTCTTTATGCAATATGAATTTTTAAAAATGTTTTTTTTTCCTTAAATTTTGATCATTTAAAAAGAAATCTTTAGATGCTTTTGAGATCTATATTGTGAACTCTGCCACTTTGACGATACAATATCTAGATTTCCTAAGGTACTAGTAATTGCATGTAATTGTTGAATTTCTTCTCGAGGTCGTAACTCTTTTGCAATATGAATTGAAATATTTTCAATTTTTTATTAATTTTGATCATTTAAAAAGAAATCTTTAGATGCTTCTGAGATCTATATTGTGAACTCTGCCACTTTGATGATACAATATCTAGATTTTCTAAGGTACTAGTAATTGCATGTAATTGTTGAATTTCTTCTCGAGGTCGTAACTCTTTTGCAATATGAATTGAAATATTTTCAATTTTTTCCTTAAATTTTGATCATTTAAAAAGAAATCTTTAGATGCTTCTGAGATCTATATTGTGAACTCTGCCACTTTGACGATACAATATCTAGATTTTCTAAGGTACTCGTAATTGCATGATATTGTTGAATTTCTTCTCGAGGTCGTCACTCTTATGCAATATGAATTTAAAAAATATTTTTTCCTTAATTTTGATATTTGAGAAAAGAAAATCTTTTTAGATGCTTCTGAGATCTATATTATGAACTCTGCCACTTTGATGATTTAATTTCTAGATTTCCTAAGGTACTAGTATTTGTAGGTAATTGTTGAATTTCTTCTCGAGGTCGTAACTCTTTTGCAATATGAATTGAAATATTTTCAATTTTTTCTTAATTTTGATCATTTAAAAAAAAATCTTTAGATGCTTCTGAGATCTATATTGTGAACTCTGCCACTTTGACAATACAATATCTAGATTTACTATGGTACTAGTAATTGCATACTAGTAATTAAATCTTATTAATTTATATTAATTTAATTAATTCTTTTTAATAATTAATTTATTTAACTAATTAATTTAATTTTATAACTTTAATTAATAATTTAATAATTTTTATTAATTTAAATAATACTTTATAGTTTTTAAATTAATTTATTTAACTAATTAATTTAATTAAATGTTTTAAAGATTTATTTTAGTTTTATTAATGTTTCTTAATTATTAAATTAGTTTATTTAACTAATTAATTTAATTAAATTTTATTAATTTATTTTAATTAAATTAATACTTCTTAATTATTAAATTAATTTATTTAGCTAATGAATTTAATTAAACTTTATTAATTTCATTAATATTTATTAATTTAATTAATACTTCATAAATTTTAAATTGATTTATTTAACTAATTAATTTAATTAAAACTTTTTAATTATTAAATTAACTTATTTAACTAATTAATTTAATTAAATTTTGTTAATTTAATTAATTTTTATTAATTTAAATTATTTAATTTTCAAAAAAAAAAAAAAAAAAAAAAAAAAAAAAAAAAAAAAAAAAAAATTTATTAATTTATTTTAATTTTATTAATACTTCTTAAATATTAAATTAATTATTTAAAAAAAAAAAAAAAAAAAAAAAAAAAAAAAAAAAAAAAAAATTTAATTTTATTAATTTAATTTTAATTTATTAAATTAAATTTAAATTTAAATTTTAATAAATTAATTTAATTAATAATTTAAAAATAATTAAAAAAAATTTATTTAATTTTTAATTTAATTAATACTTCATAATTATTAAATTAATTAATTTTTATTAATTTAAATAATTTTTAATTTTTAAATTAATTTATTTAACTAATTAATTTAATCAAGTTTTATTAATTTATTTTAATTTTATTAATACTTTTTAATTATTAAATTAATTTATTTAACAAATTAATTTAATTAAATTTTTTAATTTCATTAATAATTTAATTAATTTTTAATTTATTAATACTTTATAATTTTTAAATTAATGTATTTAACTAATTAATTCATTAAATTTTATTAATTTAATTAATACTTCTTAATTATTAAATTAATTTATTTAAGTATTATAATTCATTAATAATTTAAATAATTTTTAATTTAATTAATAATTCATAATTATTAAATTAAATTTATTTAACTAATTAATTTAATTAAATTTTATTAATTTATATTAATTTAATTAATACTTCTTAATTATTAAATTAATTTATTTAATTATTTTAATTAAATTTTATTATATTCATTAATAATTTAAATAATTTTTAATGTAATTAATAATTCATAATTATTAAATAAATTTAATTTATATTAATTTAATTAATACTTCTTAATTATTAAATTAAATTAATTTATTTTAAATTTTATTAATTAATTAATTAAAAAAAAAAAAAAAAAAAAAAAAAAAAAAAAATTAAAATTAATAAATTTTTAATTTATTTTTTTTTTTTTTTTTTTTTTTTTTTTTTTTTTTTTTTTTTTTTTTTTAATTTATTATTTAACTATTTAATTTTATTAATATTTCTTTATTTTTGAAATATAATTTAATAATTCTTATTTATTTGTTTATTGTTACACTGTGGTTGTCTGTCCTGTTTGTCCTCTGAAGTTTGTCCTTAAAAAAAATCTTTAGCTAAAATCTTTTGCTAACTTGACAGACGTTGTAGGCTATATGAAAGGCGAGGATTGGTTAAAATTGGGCCAACCTCTAATGCAGGGTTGCCAGAAAAGGATGGATATTCATCACTTTAATATATATACAAAGTTTACTTATATATATATATATATATATATATATATATATATATATATATATATATATATATATATATATATATATATATATATATATATATATATATATATATATATATATATATATATATATATATATATATATATATATATATATATATATATATATATATATATATATATATATATATATATATATAATATATATATATATATATATATATATATATATATATATATATATATATATATATATATATATATATATATATATATATATATATATATATATATATATATATATATATATATATATATATATATATATATATATATATTATAAAACCTGTAGCTGAATTTTGCTCAGTTTATATTTAAAAACCTTGACCTGAAAAAGAAGGGTCGAAAATAGCTTTGTACAATTAAATAATTTTAGGACACTTACTAGTAATGGTTTTGTAAGAACGTTGGTTCAAGAAGTTCTTAAATATACATATCTATTTAAGAACGTTAAAGGTAACGCAGGAGTTTTATTTTAAAAATTATGGTAGTAAAGTTTAAGGAAAAGAAAATACCTCAACTCATCCCGCAATTGACTTGAATTCTCTTGTAAAATTAATTTACGAGAAAATATAAAGATTGTTACATTTTGAAACACCTTAAAAACCATGCAGATTTCGTTGAAGCTGCTAAAACAAATTTTTTTTTTTTTTTTTTTTTTTTTTTTTTTTTTTTTTTTTTTCATAATTGCCTAAAGTGGAAGCACTCGAAGTGGCAGTGTCCTAGTGTTGCCACATTAAAAAAAAAAAAATAAAAAAAATTTTTTTTTTTTTTTTACAACAACCTATGAAAGAGAATTCCATAGAATGTCTCTTATATAAATGAAGCTTAAAATAGACAAAAGTATATACAATGGATAAAATAGTGAAAGCATATAAAAATTTTATATCCTCCTACTGAAGAGTTGCAATGAGTGCAGTATCATTCCAATTACTAAAAATAATAAAACACTACATTTAAGATAAATTACTGTGAAGGAATTCATGACACTTGACAGTAGCCTGTCTAAGTGATATTTCTATGATTGACTTTGTTTGAGAAGGTTGAATTTATAAAGTCTTCAGCTGATGAAGTAAACTTATACATAAAGTTGAAGGGTCAACATCTTGGACAGAAATATTATCATTATCTCTCGGAAGCAAGATTTTATGAATACACTTTTTAGGTCTGCTTATCACTTTTATTAAACTCGTGTTTAGGAATATTGAGGTTTTAAAATATCAATTTTAGATTTTCATTCCGGCTATGTGATGAAAAAAACAAGTTCCAAAGTTCCAACTCAATCGCACATTGTTAACCAGTGCCTCAAGGGTCCTAAAGCTATGAAAAATAACGATTTTTCAACAAAAAAAAAAAAAAAAAAAAAAAAAAAAAAAAAAAAAAAGAAAAATAAAAGAAAAAAAAAGAAAAGTTTTCTCGTTCCTACGGTTAGGTTCCTAAGGTACTGCCTTCTAGGTATATTCATTTTAAATTTTTTTTTTTTTAATTGATTCTAACACTTTTCCTTGTATAACAAATAATTTTCGAGAAAATTTCAATTTAGTAGCTTTAGTCGGGGTCTAGCACCCCAATAGTATGACACTTATAGAATACATGTAAGTTATGGTAGATATTTGGTTTATCTTAGTCAAGTAATCTTGATTTTCAAGTCAGGTGTCTGGATCGTGACTGAGAAAATCTGTGGGTATCTTGAAGAGCTAAAAAATGGCAAGCCCTGTTCTGAGACAAAGTAATAAAGTTCAAAATTATATTCCTTGAATAATTTTCTGGTTGCTTCCATACGAATTTGAACTCTTACTATTCTATCAAAATCATCATGTTTATTAATATTAGAGTGTAAGAGAATTTTCATAGCCATTTTACCTATCTGAAACCTTTTGATCAAATGAACTAAAGCAAACCTGTTCTGGGATTAAATGCTACAATGTGATTTAAATATTTATCTAGAGTTTTTTCTGAGATACCTTGGTCTGACGGTATTCAATGTTATTGATAAATTTTAAATCTTCATTAGGAGCCATCACAGCATTAGGTGCTCGAAACCACATGCTAACATAAATTATTATTAAAAATAAACAAACGAACTTCATTCGGGGGAATTTTACCTAAGAATATATAACTAAATTTTAAGAATTATAATCATCAACTGAGAAAGAAGAAAAGAACCCCCTTATTCGATTTTTTTATTGCTTCAAACAGTTTCGTCCACTACACTAACTTTGTAATTAGACTGGTCTATGTTCGACTAATGGATTTGAAATTTTTTTAATTTTTGGGTTTAAGTAAAAAAAATTGCCTTCAAAAACAACCTCCAATATATGGTACTTACATGCCAAATATAAGATTCCTTCCTAGTGCTTTTTTCAACAAAGGTACACATACCTAACTTGTCCTGTATTTATATATGTGGTGGAAACAAATAGCCTCTATCTTTTCACTCACACCCTATTCTTCAAGAGCTTCAAATGGCTTATGATTGAGTGAACCCCATGCTATTTACCAACACCTGTACACCTAATAATTGTTCATCATCTCTACTATTTACCAAAATTGCCAACCGTTCAACATTTTCCTTTTGTAGAAGGTTTGGTAAGTTTAATATCCCAATGCAAAACTGCACCTTCCAAGTTTCAGTTTTTAAAGCGGTCTTTAATTTTTCGTGCTCTAGACATATGGTACATTAATCTACTATCTCTAAAGGCACTCCTACTTAATACTATTTCTATTTACAATTTAGGACTTCAGCAATGGCTAATATAATCCTCACAGCGTTTCTGTCCGAAATATTGAATCTATATGGTAACAATGATAGCTTTTCAGTAACTATTTCATTACATCCTCGGCTGCGCTTCTTTTTCTTCTTTTTAGGACTTCTTGTTCCGTCATCGCCTTCTGTCGTAGATTCCTAAAGGACTTGATCGTTCAAGTCCATTGGTTCCGGTGTCTACTCTTCCAAGTCACTGCTATATGATGAAAGTTTTAATTAATCCTTTTCTTCTTCTGTGGAAACAATTTACTTCAGATTGAATATTCAATGACTGAGAATTGAGGAAATTATAAAAATTATAAAATTGAGAAAATTATAAAATTGCCTACATTTTTCTGCTTTAGCTCTTCCATTTTAGCTTTTCTCGTTACCCTCTCTTCTTCCGCTCGAGACATTTTCAAATCAACACCTCCCATGTTTCATGGATAACCCTTTTGAATTTTCATAGTTAAAAACTCTCTGTCCTCTGGGTTGGTCATTCTTGAAAGGGCATTTTCTGCTGCTATATCAAATAGATCATCAAATTCGGATGTGAATGCAAGAACGTTCTCCTTTTGACTTTCGTTTTTCCTGCAGATTTCTCCATTGATTGTGTAATTTTTCAACTTTGGGTATGCAATGTATCTGCAATTTTAAAAGTATTCTTCCTTTTATCCAAAATAAGAAATCTTCATGCACAGTCTTGCAGCTTCTTTTAAGTCTAAACCAATTGTGGGCATGTTGTTAAATAAAGATTTCAAGAGGTACACCCCATATGCAACTTACTGTCCATCATTTGGTGAGACAAATTATCAATTAGGCAAATTTTACTTCTTTTTCGAGCACGAAAACATGAAGAAGAAGAGATGACTTCCTAAACGAACTGGAAAAAAATATAATAAATCAAATTCAAAACACAATAGGATCACAAAAATTTTTGGTCACATTTCAATAAGGAGTAAAAAGTACCTAAAAAGACTGAAACAAACCTCGATCCTATCTAGTTTATCTGAGGCCGAGTTGCCAAATTTTTATTATTATTTCCTATTTTTTAGTTTTTAATTATAATTAATTAAAGAGAAGTTTTAATTACAGAAAGTTTTATTTTCATTAAAACGCATTTATTTATTTAATTATAAGTCTAACATTAACACTAATTAAATGAAAGGTAAAATGCCATGAGGGTTCCATCCCGACTGAAGATACTAAAATGAAATTTTCTCCGAAATTATTTATTTTAAAAGGAAAAATGTTAAAATCAATTTGAAAGACAAAAAAATTACCTTCAAAATGAAAATAAATTGAAGGCAGTACCTCAAATGTGTAGGGGTAGGGAGGGGGGGAGGGGGGGTTGAAACTGTTTTTCTCATAACTTAAGGACCCTTGAAGGACGGCATAACAATGCCCAATTGAGCCAAAGCTTTGCCAATCTCTTTTATTCATCACATAACACATTTTTAGCTCATGGCCCGTTAAGATTTCTTAAAAAACTCGCCTCTATTGGCAAAAACCACCCTTTATATATATATATATATATATATATATATATATATATATATATATATATATATATATATATATATATATATATATATATATATATATATATATATATATATATATATGGGGTGGTCAGGGGGTGAGAAGGTAAAAAAAAAGGAGAAGGAGAATATATATATATATATATATATATATATATATATATATATATATATATATATATATATATATATATATATATATATATATATATATATATATATATATATATATATATATATATATATATATATATATATATATATATATATATATATATATATATATATATATATATATATATATATATTACAATTTTACTTGTTTATAGATATATATTAATAAATATTCGATTGCATATGATTATTTATTTAACATAAATTTCCAAAGGAATATCTGTGTCGCTACAAAGAATAGATCTTAAAAAAAAAAAAAAAAAAAAAAAAAAAAAAAAAAAAAAAAAAAAAAAAAAAAAAAAAAAAAACTGGGAACACAGAATGACAAACAAAACAAATATTTAAAAATTTTAGCTCCTATATTTATGAATTTTATTTCTACCAGATACCCAGTCGGATAGTACTAATACCCGACCGGGTAAGAAGGCTTTAAAAATCCTGACAGGAACCGGATATCCGGTCAATCCCTAATTATAAGGAATGTTCAAGATCAAACCTAGAAGATAAAGTTATCACATTTTTAATTCATTAACAATCCCCCTCCCCCCAAGCCCCAAGATAAAAATGCTTATCCTTTTTTTAGACTCAACATTCAATTGGTGTATTTTTATTACATTCAAAGTAGGAGCAGTGAGAACATTTAAATTATTTTACATTTGCATGTGTTTGATTAACCTCCCTTTCTCATTACATTCATAGGAACAGTCAGAACATATAACTTTTCATTTGCATGTGCAAGCATGTCTCTTTTTAAGTTTATTTTCAGATTGCATTCATAAGAGCAGTTATAACATTTAAATAATTTTATTTATTTACTCTTTTTTAAGGGTTTTTATAGAGTTATTCGGGATTAAACCTCAATCCTTTGAATGACCCCACACTTTCTGTCCTTTGACGTCTTCTATCGGTATCCCAATACCATTCTTAATATATACATTTTTATATAACAGCTATACTCAGTTCCAATGTAGAAATCGGTATAGGTAGCATTTCTAGATGTTTTATCTGACTTTTTATTATTATTCCCGTTGCTCCCAAGGTAACTGGGACTATCTCAATTCTATCTATGTTCCAGATTCCTATTTCAGTTCTTTCTCTTTCATAAGCCGAGACACCCCCATCCCAAGAGACTCCAAACTCTACTATCATACAACTATTTTCTTGTTTGTTGTGGATGACTATATCTGGTTTATTATTTGTAACTTGAGCGTCTGTTGGGATATTGTAATCGTAAAGAATTAAATTAATACTCTATTGTTTTCTTCTATATTATTCGGGTAGTGTTCCCATTGGTTGTTGGTATTCAATGGTATGTCAAATTTTTTACACAATCTGAAATGGATCAACCGGCATATGCTGTTATGTCTTTCCGTGTACAAGTCCCTTAGTAACAAAACCTCACATCCCGATAATATGTGGCACACCGATTCCGACCAACTACTGCACAATCTGCATTTGTCCGATATTAATTCTCCTTCAATATGTTTTTTGAACCAGTTAGTCCTAAGCGCCTGATCTTGGGCCTAAGGGTACACCGATAAGCCAAGTAGCCGATTACCGATTAATCGGCCTTTCATCAAGGACACCTAATAAGTAATGAATTATTATTAATTAATTAATAATAAATTATTACTTATTATTAATTTAAATTAATACCGAGAAATAGCAGTTATCAACATTATTTATTACTAATAACTATGCATGTTTTCATTATTAATGTAAATCATTTTTATTGCTTACTTTTCAGATATATTAAAAAATAAAAATTTAAAATTTTAAAGATAACTCTAGATTCTAGAATCTCGATTATAGAGATATAAATAATTAAAAATTAATTACTTTGTAACGAAAGCAGTATGTCAACCAGTTATTGTTGGAAGTATTTTGATGTTCATCCTAAGGATAACAGTAAATGTATTTGTAAATTATGTAAAGCCACCATATCAAGAGGTGGCAAATCTGCAAAAAGTTATACAACGACAACTTTATGTTGAACCACATTAATTAAGAAAATTCATTCAGATGAAGCAAAAGCTGAAAAGCTGACAATATGATTGGTCACAGCCAAGAACTTCAGAATCAAGTTGCAGCAACTATGAGCCTCCAAAAAAAGTTCAACCAACTATACAATCAGTTTTAGAAAAGAGTAAAATTTGGAATATTAACGATCACAAGTCCCAAGAGATACATTATTTGATAGGAGAAATGATAGCTGTTGATATTCAACCATATTCTTTAACATCTGACATTGGATTCCAAAGGCTTATTGCAAAACTCTGTCCTAATTACAGAATTCCATCAAGAAAATATTTCACAGACAAAATAATCCCGGATATATTTATGAAAGTAAAAGCAAAAATTCAGACATCGCTCGATGAAATTAGCAGTCTTTCTTTGACCACAGACATTTGGACAGCTTCAACAAATAATGCTCCATTTCTGAGTGTGACAGGTCATTGGCTTTCAGATGAGTTTGAACAATGTAGAGCTGTGCTTAGAGTTGTTCCTTTCCCTGGTTCACATACAGCTGAAATAATAAGTGAACAACTACACATTGTTCTGAATGAGTATAAGATCTCCAACAAAAAAATCCCTACAATATTAGCTCTCAGATTATTTCTATTAAAAGCTACCAAACCTACTGGTGAATTTAGTGGAATTATTTCAACTGTTGAAGAATTCAGTGCATCAATTGAAAAAAGATTTACATCATACTTAAATGCAAAATTTCTGTGCTTGGCTACTTTTCTTGATCCCAGATTTAAATTGAAATTTCAAAAGGATGACATTAAAGAACACACTACTAAGAAATGGGTTAGAGATATTGTAGAACATCAAGCTTAGATAAATGATATTGATAGTCAAACAGGAGACAGCTTTTCTAATGATGATCAAGATAAGGAAACTTATGAAAGTGTACCTAAAACTGTTTCCCTTTCAAAACTGTTAGATGATTTTGAGTCAAATAAGCCTATGAAAATAAATTCAGACTTAGACGTTGCAAGTACAACAGATGTGCAACCCAAACTCAAGAGGAGTAAATCTGTTACTCGTAGATGCGCAAAGGAACTGGATCAATATTTAACTATACCAACACTTCAAAGAAGCAAAGACCCATTTCTTTGGTGGAAAAAGACACGGGAGACTTTACCAATATTGAGCAATTTGGCTTCAAAATATTTAAGCGCACCACCATCATCTGTTGAGAGTGAAAGACTCTTTAGTACAGGTGGTAACATCTATGAACCTACAAGGAATAGGCTGTGTCCTGAAAATGGGGAAACTCTTATGTTTCTGCATTATAACTTAAGAGTATTGAACTTTAAATACTGATGAGCTTGAGAGCTGAGATAGAAGACAACATGAATTGAAGAGGCAAAAGTATACACAGAAAACAAGGAAAACTGTCAAAATTTAGTAGTATTTTTATGCAATTTGTATGTATGTATTTGTATTAACAATGAGTCAATTATAATATGTTAATTTTTCATAATTTATAATGATTTCTTAAGTAAAAAAAAAAAAAGGCAAAAGCCATAATAGCAGCCAGACACAAAATGACTAACAATTTTGAAAATTATATTGGTATTGTTATTTGTTACTGTGTCGAAGCTATCTGATGATTAACTTGGCAGTTATAAAATAGTCTTGTAAAGGTTGGTTTGTTCTGGTAAAGGATTTAAACAATCGGCCGATAAATCATGTGAATAGCCGATTACCGATTAATCGGTAATGTGGCCGATTAATCGGTGCACTCTTACTTGGGCCACCAAAATAGTTCGTTCATCTTCAGATTTTAGACATCCCTTAATCACAACCTCACTTGATGTACATGTGTATATGAATGCTTCATCCAATATATTTTTATGATGTTTTGCGAATGTGTGGAGTCTCTATTGTTCTAAATTTACTACTTATCTCTTCTCTTTGTATAGTTCTTTGATGTTACACTTGCATGTGTAAGCATATGCCTTTTTAAGTTTCCTTTCTGATTACATTCATAGGAACAGTCAGAACATCTAAATAATTTTACGTCTCGGTGTGTAAGCATGTGTGTTTTTAAGTGTCCTTTATGAATACATTCATAGGAGCAGTGAGCACATTTAAATAATTTTACATTTGCGTGTGTAAGCATGTGACTTTTTAAGTTTCCTTTATGATTACATTCATAGGAGCAGTGAGAACATTTAAATAATTCATTTGCATGTGTAAGCATATGTCTTTTTAAGCTTACTTTATGATTACATTCATAGGAGCAGTGAGAACATTCAAATAACTTTACATTTACATGTGTAAGCATGTGTGTTTTTAAGTTTCCTTTATGATTACATTCATAGGAGCAGTGAGAACATTTAAATAATTTTACATTTGCGTGTGTAAGCATGTGCGCTTTTAAGCTTACTTTCTGATTACATTCATAGGAACAGTCAGAACATTTAAATAATTTTACGTCTCGGTGTGTAAGCATGTGTGTTTTTAAGTTTCCTTTATGATTACATTCATAGGAACAGTCAGAACATTTAAATAATTTTATATTGCTGTGAGTAATCAAATGTCTTTTTAATGTTGATTTGAAATTACATTCATAACTGCAATGAGTGCATTTATACATTCTTTTGTTGTGTGTTTTTAAATGTGTTTTTAACTCATCATTGTTTTTAAAACTAAAATTACAATATCCACAACTGAGATTTTCCAGATGGTTCTTCTTAATGATTTGTTGATGCATTACTGCCTTCTGAGATCTGCTTCTTGATGTACTTTTCCTTTTGCAATTCTTTTCTCCTTCAGCAGCATTGATCATGAGGCTCTGTGTAAAATAATAAAAGAAAAAAGAAAGATTATAATAACAATCTAGAAAGAAATTCAAATACTTTTATTAATTCTTAAACGTTAAAAAAAAAAAAAAAAAAATTAAATTCCCGTTTCTATGTGCATTGTAGTAGTTTAGTATTATTTTTTAAGTACAATTTTTATTATATTTATGCACTGTGACCAATGAGAACTGCTTCATCAACATTCCCATTGTGCAAGAATAGACTCAAGACTTCGCAGCTGAGAGCTTTCGAGAAACTATCTCCATTCTGTTGATTAGACCCACCTGGGGTATTGTCGTCGTGGGGGTAAATCAATAAACAAAGTGATTTTTCTCTTAGTTGTATTTCAACAAAATTAGATCCCGATTGGGGAAATTTGACACTTTTGATGAGAAGTGTTTTTTTTTCTGTTCCAGTTTGGTTAATAACTAAGTTCCTTTCTTGGAGAGTGACAATTCACTCATTAAGTCATTCATTTCTGGTTGGCTAAGGAGCTGAGGTGTTCATGACTGTTCTGTCTCAAAGTTTTAATGGCATTTCTCAAACGTGAATCATTGAAATGAAATGATTTTTTACTGATATAAAATCCACTCTTCTGTATCGAATAAATTTAATTCAAAATATACTAATTAATTAAGGAAGTTGTTTGATTTTAAAACGAGGGTACTGTATAAATAATTTGAAACAATTGCCATAAAAATGTTACTTATTCTACTTAATTTTACTCACTAAACTTATCTTAATGATAATCCACTGTGGAAGAAGACAAGAGCAGACTCAAAAAAAAAAAAAAAAAAAAAAAAATTATAAATAATGTGTGGGCTCAGAAAAGTTTTAAAAATAACAGGTGGATAGGTTAAGGGCTGGTTATGTCGCTCCCATCTCACCTGTGAACATAATCATTCTTGGTCTGAATGTAAACAATAAATTGTCTTTAGAACCTCAAATCACAATGGTTGTTATGGTGGTTTCAAGTAACTGGGAATTCCATTCAAGTTGTAGGCATTCATTTCTTTGAAGGTACTCCAATTATAAAAGTTTTTTTCCACCATTGTATGGAGTACTCTTCTCATATTTGAAGGAGCTACGCTTTCACCCTCACCTTTTTCATTACTTTTTAACCAAATGTTCATTGATTTATGTCACAGGAACACAAGTTGCAAAAAAAAAAAAAAAAAAAAATATATATATATATATATATATAATATATATATATATATATATATATATATATATATATAAATATATATATATATATATATATATATATATATATATATATATATATATATATATATATATATATATATTTTGTTCATACCTGATTTTGATCCAATGTAGAAATTTTGTGTAAAACTTTATCATTCGCTGCCTCTTCCTCCTCAACATCAAAAGACTCTTCTTTTATTTCTAATTCGCTCTTTACATTGATGGATCCATAACAATCTCTCTCCTGTTTATCATTTGCTGCCTCTTCCTCTTCAATATCAAATGGCTCTTCTTTTATTTCTATTTCCCTCTTCATATCGATGGATCCAAAACAATTTCTCTCCTGTGATAATTATTTTGTAAAGAATCAATTAATAAATACTACTACAATATTAACTATTTTTCTATTGATAAAATGAAAAAAATTCTACGAAGACTTTACTTTGCTACAAATATATAAATATCTTTCGGTTACCCCATAAGTCAAAAGGGGGATTATCGACATTGTAATTGTCAATTAATGTAAATAATTTGTCTAACCAAATATGCAACTAAGATTCTAAGAGGAGGTAAAAAAAAAAAAAAAAAAAAAAGTAAGGTTTGTCAACACTATTGTATAACTTAATAAAGGTAACATATACTCTAACAATAATGTCTACACCTACAACTATAGTTTACGCTTATTATACTTTTTAGTCTTTTGATTTGATTATAGAAATTAAATGCATCTAGATTAACCATATACCATGCACAGAAAATCCATTTACTACTCTAGTTTTTTTTAATTTAACAACTTCCTTTTCTAAACCATTCCAATATTAACTATTACTTTTTCTTACATCAAGGTATCATCCCTTTTTAAATTTCTTATCATGCCACCAGGTCTCCCTTCCATGGTCAAGTTTTTAAGAATTTATTGATCTCAGTATTATTAAGAGATGTAAACATTTTGTAAACTAAGAAATCATATTTCAGCAGAGAACATTTCAAACTCTACAAGTCTCTCTTCATAACTTTAACTCTCAAAGTCATGAATCATTCTTGTTGATCTCCATTGCACTCTTTCTAACATATCAATGTCTTGTGCACAATATTCTAATAGTGACATGATACAGTTGTTATACAGTTTACTTATAACTTCTTTGCTCTTGTAAACAACACTGTGATTTGTTATATATCTAACATTTTACTGGCTTATTTCCTTTCCTTATTCTAATGTGAGAGAGAACACTGATTAGTGATAAATTAAAAGAAAAATAAGAAATATTCTTACAGCTGCACTTGGCCAAATTTGGCAAAGACTGAGTCTAAGGAAAAAAATATCAATCATCCCAATCTTCCTAGATCAACTCCCATACTTAGTACATAAGAAAGTTTTCAATGTTAGGTTACAGCTTATTAAATTTAACTTTGCTAATAATATAATCAGTTTTTTTTTAAATATTAAAATAATAAAACTTAATATTTTTTTTTTTCTTTAAAGGAGTTTTTCCATACCTGAATTTCTTCTAATGTTGAAAGTTGCTCAAAATGAATGTCACTTTTTTTATCATCTTCTTCGGTACTTTGTACAAGTTCAATTTTAAATTCTTTCTCACATTTAACATCCATTATTAAAAAGAATTTTTTTTTTTTTTTTTTTATTCAAAAAAGTTTCACAAAGACAACAACTTTTGCTTGCTAGAGAGAAAAAAAAAAAAAAAAGTAATTAAAAAAAAGTATTTTTTAAATCAGAATTAATCCTTAATTAGGTAACAGGAAATGCAATCTTAAAAATACATTATGAAAAGTTAGTTTAAGAAATGACAGAAAAAAAAAAATTAAAAAAATATATATATATATATATATATATATATATATATATATATATATATATATATATATAATATATATATATATATATAGGAACCGATTGGGGCCCCGGCCCCGGCCAACCCCGGCCATTTTTACTGACCCCGGCCCCGGCCAAAAATCAGGGAAAACCGGGGTTGCCGGCCGGGGTTAAAATGGCAAATTATACTTAAAAAAAAATTTTTTTTTTTTTTAAATTTTCAGCCGATTCTGCTGAAACTTTTCAGTTATATATAGATTTTTTACCGGTAAGAAAAGTCCATTTCTAGCGTTTTTCTGAGTCTATTACGGTTAAAAGTTTTTTTTTTTTTTTTTTGTTGAAATTTTACCCTTTTTTAATTGAATGGCGGTGCCAAACCACTTTTTAGAATGAGCTGAAAATTGGACTATTTATTCAAAATTAAATGGGATACAAAAGTCTCTAATAGACTTTTGTTCCCAGAGTTATAGGAAAAATGTTATAAGCCAAAAACTGATCAACTATAGAAAAAAAAAGTTTTTTGAACTAAAAAAATCCACCTTTTCAGACAAATTTAAAAAAAAAAAAAATACAACTATGACATTTCCTATTTTTGGTGTGTATAGAGGAGGGGTGGGGCTACAAATTCCTCTATGTACTTTATTCGATGACATTCGTTGGTTTTGAGATATAGCCTTCAAAACAATATTCACAAATAAAAAAAAATAGTTGGTAGCGTTTTTTATAAATAATTTTTTCCTCCAGAAGGGTACGATTTTTGCAAATTTTTTTTCAAGTGCTTATATAACTTTTTTCTAGACTTGATATCAAAAACCCTATTCCCACCAATGCAAGAAATTGGGACAAAGGTATTCAGCTAAATTTTCAGCTCATGTGGACCAGTGGTTTGATCCAGTTATTCATTTTTTTCAACTTTGGGTCCAAATAAGTTTCAAACCGTTATAGACTCAAAAAAATGCTCGAAATCAACTCAGAAATTCGTGAAAAAATTAACATACTTTGAAAATTTCAGCTCAATCAGTCAAATAATAAAAAAAAAAATTTCAAACAAAATATAAGAAAATTAAGATTTTTTTTTCTTTTCTGTTTCTTTTGACCGCTCCTTTTCTGCTAGTGAATGTTCATCTTTGTGTTTTGATTTTAGATACTCCAAAAAGATTTGGTTGAAATTTTTTTTACTTGTAGCACCCGGAGGTTCTCTTCTAATTTTCTGACTGCAGAATGTTAACATTTAGCTATTTCGAGCCTATCCTGAAACATTGTAAAGTATTCAAATACTGCAGAAGCTGATCTTTTAGCCATATTGACTGAAAGTATAAACAAAATAATAATTTTTAAATAATGCAGCTAAATGATACAAGTTTGATACATGGCAATAAAATAACAATGATATGTATAAATACAGGTTAAATTGATAATTTTATATCTTACATTTTTTCAAACTTTACCTTAGGGTCTTACTTAAGTAAACCTGTTGAATCACTATTATGAATTAGAATATTTTTCTTTTTAATTTTTGTACTTTTTTTAAACTTTAACTATACAAAACTGTAATTTTTTGATTTTTTTTTTTGGAGAAAATGCATATAATCATTAATTTAAGTGAATGTTGGCTATTCTACTCCTTCCTTACAATTAAATAAACCTTATATCTAATTTTCTTAACCTTAAATTTCAGTGCTTTTGACCTCTTTACAAATTTTAGGAAACCCCGGCAACCCCGGCCCCGGCCCCGGCCCCATTTGGGTGACCCCGGCCCCGGCCCCGGCCAAATTCCAACCCCAGTCGGTTCCTATATATATATATATATATCTAGAAGATGCTCAAAAGTACGTTTCATTCTTTGTTTTGAAATGTTTTTTAGATTTATAGCAACTCTTATTTATGAAAAGTATCTTTGCACCTTCTCTTATTTTTAAATGTTTAAATTTTTTCTTTTTAGTTAACAGACGAGAGTGTGTTTGTAAGAGGATTTGTGAAACTATTAATTTACCTTTCTTGTATATCTTTTTTCTTTTTAAATTTAGACACTGAGAAAACCAGCGATTGCCAGGTTAGGCCAATTTG
This sequence comes from Armadillidium nasatum, assembly GCA_009176605.1. NCBI lineage: Eukaryota > Metazoa > Arthropoda > Malacostraca > Isopoda > Armadillidiidae > Armadillidium > Armadillidium nasatum. Next base: position 24,519 of record SEYY01000624.1, read on the forward strand.
TTGGTTATTTGCACAGATTTACAATTCAAGTCCAGGTTACGTTAAGTTGAACTAGTTTGTTAGATTTAACAATTTTGACAATACTGAAATATAAATTAATTTTAAAAAGAAATGAAAAGCTAAATCTTATTTTTATTAAAGGAATATGTTTTACAAAATTATTATTTCGTAAACCTTGTTTTAAATTATTGTTAGGTATAATTATTTTTTATTCTTTCAAGTAAAAATTTTTAAGTTTAAAAAATTGTAAAATGGTAACTTTACTAAAACTGGTACTTTTATTAGATTGAAAAAAAAGGAGCATCTTCAAGACAACATCTATTATATATATATATATATATATATATATATATATATATATATATATATATATATATATATATATATATATATATATATATATATAGGGCTGGGTAGCTGATGAAATTTGTTTCAGCTACAGCTCCACAGCCATTGTCAGATGTGGCTCCAGCTCCATTTCTGGTTTAAAGATTTTCCTAATCTTATAGAGTTGTTTCTGGGTATTATTACCACCCAGGAACATCAGTCGACATGCAGTTCTGCGACATTGGGATACAAAACCTCCTTCTTATTTAATAGTTTTGAGTTGGGCATAACTTTGCTTACACAATGCAAAGTCCCATTTTTTATAATCAGTACAACCAGATTTATAAAAACAAAATATAACAATAAATAATTTCACAATTTTATTCAAAATGAATGTTTTTAAGAAATATGGCTTAAATTAGATCCTCTTTCATTGTGGCTCAATTCTGACCGAATTATTTGAAGGGCAGAAAATAAACAACCCACATCAACTTGTGCTATTGCCATTATAGTTACTGTATAAGCAACATTCAGAATTATTTTAGGGGTAACATGGAATCAACTTTAAGGCATTTTGCTTTGATTTTCTATCTACATTTTTCATAACAGACAAAGCTTGAGATATATCAAGCTTAAATTTAGCAATCGAATATCATTGTTTACTATCAATTTTTCCTTCACTCCAACAGCATTTGGCTTTCAAACTAAAGGTCTTCATAAACTGCTTCATCCTTAAAATTAAAAGAGGATGATAAAGTTAAAGGTTGGTTTAAATTAAGTTCATTAATTACATTAAGCGCTTAGCATTTCACACTTCCTTCTTTATTGAATTCATGATTTCTTTGAAGTATTATATTGCTAAATTCAAATTACTATATAATACAATGCCATCTTTCCTCTACTGATTTGCATGTTATTCATGTTTGAGAAAAGGCTTGAAATAGCTAAATATAGCATCTGCAGCCAGGAAATTAGAAAAGGGCCTCCAAGTCCCTAAAGTAAAAAATTTTTAACAAAATCTTTATACAGGTATCTAAAATCAAAATACGAAGATGAACATACACTAGCAGAAGAGAAGTGGTTAAAAGAAACAAAAAAGAAAAAGAAAATATTGAAAAAATAAGAAGAAAAATCTTAATTTTCTTATATTTTGTTTGATTTAATCCACCATTAATATGTATAATTTGCAATTTTAACTCCAGCAAGCAAACCCCAGTTCTCCCTGATTTTTAGACTGGGCGGTGGTTGGCTGGTTGTATTATATAGATTAGATAACAAAATACATATTAAATACTAATTTTTTTTTATTTTTACGTCAAAAATTAATAAAAAAATTTTTTAACGTGTAGCTGGAAGGACGCAGCTGATATGCCAGCGATACGGCAAGGACTCTGCCCAGCGTAATTCTGTTGATAAAATGTACTGCAGGCTATTCTAGCTTCGGTATGCTGGACAAATTTATAAACGGCTTGTGTAATGGTAGACGTATGAGGTGCGCTGATGCAGTTTTAAGGATTGTCTTGGTTAGGTTTTCTAACTGGTGTAAACCAAAATTAGCACAAGGTTAATGGTAAAAAATACTAAAACATTGACAAAATTTGATAACACTCACGAAAGATGACGAAAACATATGATATAGATTTTGGCGCTACAGAAAATCATGCTTTATGTAGGCTATATGAAAGGCGAAATGATTGATTAAAATTGGGCCGACCTCTAATGCAGGGTTGCCAGATAAGGAAGAATATTCATCCCTATAATATATATACAAAGTTTATTTTGATATATATATATATATATATATATATATATATATATATAATATATATATATATATATATATATATATATATATATATATATATATATATATATATATATATATATAATATAAATATATAATATAAATGAAAACCTGTAGCTGAATTTTGCTCAGTTTATATTTAAAAACCATGACTGAAAGAGAAGTGTCGAAAATAGCTTTGTTACAATTAAATAATTTAGGACACTCACTAATAATGGTTTTCTAAGAACGTTGGTTCAAGAAGTTCCTTATATAAATATATATATATATATATATATATATATATATATATATATATATATATATATATATATATATATATATATATATATATATATATATATATATATATTTAAGAACGTTAAAGGTAATGCAGGAGATTTATTTGAAAAATCATGTTAGGAAAGTTTAAGGAAAAGAAAATACCATCAATTCATCCCTCAATTGACTTGAATTCTCTTTTAAAATTAATTTAAGAGAAAATATAAAGCTTGTTACATTTTGAAACGCCTTAAAAAAAAAAAACAGTTTTCGTTGGAGTTGTTTAAACTTTTTTTTTTTTTTTTTTTTTTTTTTTATACATAATTGCCTGAAAGTGGAAGTGCTCGAAGTAAGAAAATTTTACAACCTATGAAGAAGATTTCAATAGAATGTCTCCAATATAAATGAAACTAAAAATACACAAAAGTATATACAATGAATAAAATGGTGAAAGTACATAAAGTTTTCATATCCTTCTACTGAAGTTGAAATGAGTGCAGTATCATTGCAATTACTAAAAATAATAAAATACTACATATAAAATAAATTACTGTGAAGGAATTCATGACACTTGACAGCAGCCTGTCTGAATGATATTTTTATGATTGACTTTCTTTGAGAAGGTTGAATCTGTAGATACTTTAGCTGATGAAGTAAACTTATACCTGAAGTTGAAGGTTCAACATCTTGGACAGAAATATTACCATTATCTCTGGCAAACAAATTTTTTATGAATACGATTTTTAGGTCTGCTCATCCAGTTTGCATATCACTAACATTAAACTCGTGTTTAAAGTACATTGTGGTTCTAAAAAATCAATCTTAGATTTTCATTCCAGCTATGGGACAAAAATGAGCTATGAGATGAAAAAAAGAGAGTGCCAAAGTTTCAACCCAATCGGACATTGTTAAACTGTGCATCAAGGGTCCTAAAGTTATGAAAAATCACGAATTTTCAAGAAAAAAAAAAAGTTTTCCCCCCCGTTACTTTCTAACCGTTTAAGGTACTGCGTATTGCCTTTTAGGTATTCATTTTAAATGTAAATTTTTTTGTCTTTCAAATTGATTTTAACATTTTTCCTTGTAAAATAAATAGTTTCCGAGAAAATTTCAATTTAGTAGCTTTACAATACGTGTAAGTCATGGAGGCTATTTTGTCTATTAAAATTTTTTTTTTATTCATTGAACCTGAGACAAAGAATAGTTGATACTCGTATCCTCAACAAAAAAAATCTCAGGAGACCTTGAGGAAGGCTACACATTTTAAACCCGAAAATTAGACATAATTATAATAGAATGTATTACTAAGAACTCAAAGATAATTTGTCAATAAAAAGGAAATACCAATTTATTTATTTTAGTACTACACTCAAGACAAACTGGAAGGACAATAAACGATCAATCTGACAATGGTTTTGAAAGGTTGGTATTTGATTCGTCGGAATAAAAAATGTGACATTCCGCTGCCATATGAAGAAGGTATTGCTTTTACTCCTCATCATTTGTGACACGGTTATTATTATTATCTTGTATCAGTTTCACTCCTCTTTCTGCTGTATCATTTACAATCTTTAATTTTGTGACTATTCTTTGGCATTTCAAGTAGTCTTGATTTTCATGCCAGGTGTCTGGATCGTGATTAAGAAAATCTATTGCGGGTATCTTGAAGAGCTGAAAAATGACGAAGATCGGTTCTGAAACAAAATAACCAAGATCAATATTATGTTCTTTGTATAATTTTCTGGCTGCTACCATACGGATTTGAACTCTTACTATTTATTCTATCGAAATCATCAGGGTCATCAATATTATACTATCAGTATTTTTCTAGCCATTTTACCTTTTTAGATACCTTTTAATCAAATGAACTAAAACAAACCTGTTCTGGGCTTAAATACCACAAGTGATTTAAATATTTACCAAGAGTTTTTCCCGAGATACCTTAATCTATCTGACGGTATTGAATGATGTTCTTGATAAATTTTAATTCTTCATTAGGTGCGGTGCTCGAAACCAAATGCTAACATAAATTATTATTAAAAATAAACAAATGCCACTCATTGCGTTGAAATTTCTATCGAACAAAATAAATTGTTCTCTAAAAATGAATATTATCAAGGAATAGATGACTTTTATCATCCATGTAGCGTGATGAAAAAGCACCAGGTGCTCTAAAACAAACTTCCCTTGGGGGAATTTTACCTAGAAAGATCAAACATAATTTTATGAACTGAGAGAGAAGAAAAGAAGAAACCTCTTCTTCGATATTTTTACTGTTTCAAACAGTTTCGTCTTCTACACCAACTTTGTAATTTAATTGGTCTATGTTCGACCAATGTTTTTGAAATTTTTTGAACACATTGGGTTGGGAACCATTGGTTGATTCGATCCATTTTAAAGTCGAAAATTGCCTTCAAAACAACCTCCAAGATATGGTGCCTACATGCCAAATATAAAAAGATTCCTTCCTAGTGCATTTTCAACTAAAGTACTCGTACCCCTACGTCGTCCTGTATTTATAGATGTCGTCAAAACAAATGGCCTCCATATTTTCACTCCCACCCCATTCTTCAAGAGCTTCACAAATGGCTTCGGAATGAGTGCCCCCATGCTATTTACCAATACCGGTACACCTAATAATTGTTCCTCATCTCTACTAATTACCAAAATTGGCAACCGTTCAAAATTTTCCTTTTATAGAAGGTTTGGTAATCCCAATGCAAAACAGCACATTCCAATTCTGTTTTCAAAACGGTCTTTAATTTTTCGTGCTCTAGACATACGGTACATTAATCTACGATCTCTAATAGCACTCATATTTATTACTAATTTTTTCTATTTACAATTTAGGACTTCAGCAGAGGTTAATATAATCCTCACAGCGTTTCTGTCCGAAATATTGCATCTATCTAGTAACACTGATAGGTTTTCAGTAACTATTTCATTATACCTTCGGATGCTTTTTTTTCTTCTTATCAGGATTTCTTGTTCCATCATCGCCTTCGGTCATAGATTCTTAAAGGGCTGATCGTTCAAGTCCATTGGTTCCGGTGTCTTCTCTTCCAAGTCACTGCTACATGATGAAGGCTCTAATTCGTCCTTGTTTTCTTCTGTGGAAACAATTTATTTCAGATTTAATATTAAATGACTGAGAATTGAGGAAATTATAAAAATGCCTAAGCACTTACCTACATTTTTCTGTACAGCTTTCTGCTTCAGCTCTTCCGTTTTAGCTTTTCTCGCTACTTTTCCTTCTTCAGTTCAAAACATTTTCATATCAACACCTCCAATGTTTCCTGGAATCCCTTTTGCCTTTACATAGTTAAAAACTCTCTCTACTTTGGGTTGGTCATTCTTGAAAGGGCATTTTCAGCTGCTATATCAAAGAGATCATCAAATTCGGATGTGAATGCAATAAGAACATTCTCCTCTTGACTTTCGTTTTCCTTGCCAGCATTTTCCTGCAGATTTATTTCTCCATTGATTGAATAATTTTTCAACTTTAAGTATGCAATGTATCTGCAATTGGTAAGGTTTTTTTTCTTAAGTTTTATTTTCATTAAAACGCATTTATTTAATTAATTATACGTCTGGTATTAACACTAATTAAATGGAAGGTAAAATGCCATGAGGGTTCCACCACGACTCAAGTTACTAAAATGAAATTTTCTCGGAAATTATTTATTTTACATGGAAAAAGTGTTAAAATCAATTTGAAAGACAAAGAAATTACCTTTAAAATGAATATATCTAGAAGGCAGTACACCAAACGGTTAAGGAGTAACGGGGGTGGGGGAGGGTGAAACTTTTTTTACATAACTTTTAGGGCCCTTCAGGCACGGCATAACGATGCCCAATTGAGCCAAAACTTTGACAATCTCTTTTATTCATCACATAACACATTTTTAGCCCATCTTAAAAAACTCTCCTCTATTGGCAAAAACCACCCTTTATATATATATATATATATATATATATATATATATATATATATATATATATATATATATATATATATATATATATATATATATATATATATATATATATATATATATATATATATATATATATATATATATATATATATATATATATATATTTACAATTTTACTTAATGTTTATAGATATATAAATAAGTTAATAAATATCCGATTGCATATGATTATTTATTGAACATGAATGGCAAAGGAATATCAAGAGTAGTTATAAAGAATAGATTTTAAACAAAAAAAGGTAAATTGGAACACAGAAGAAGGTCAAACAGAACAAATATTCCTCAAAGAATTTGAATATTTTACCTTTTATATTTATGAATTTTATTTCTACCAGATAACCAATCGGATAGTACTAATACAAGGCTAGGTAAAAGAATACTTTAAAAATCCGGATAGGAACCGGATATCCGGCCAATCTCTAATTATAAGAAATGGAGAAGGTCAAACCTTGAAGAAAAGGTCATCACCTTTTTAATTTATTAACATCCCAACATCTCTCTTTTTTTATTAAGGGTGAATTTTTAACAAGATCCAGCCGGGCACCGAACCTCAGGCCTATGGATGATTCCTTAGGTATTTTTCTTGCTTTTGTTACCTAAATCGTAAAGTCATCCTTAATATGCTAATGCTTTTCTTCATCGCTATCATGCTCGATTCTATTGTTTTAATCTGGATAAGAATTCTTTTCAGATGTTCAACAAGACTCTTCTGGATAATGCCTATTGCTCCTACAATAATGGCTACAATATCTACCACCTCTATATTTCATGTTCTCTATCATATATTTTAATATTTGGTACTAAATATCCTTTTCCCTCTCATGTGCCGATACTCCTCCATCCGATGGTACTCTTACTTCTACAATCCAACATTTATTTTCCGTATTATCATGAATTATTAGGTCCGGTTTATTATTGGTTACATGTATTGATGTGGGTATTTTATAATCATATAAAAGTAAAATACTATTTTCTTCACTGCTGTTCGGATTATATTCCCAATAGTCCCTTGTAGCAACAGGTATTTTATATTTTTGGCAGAATCTGTAGTGTATTAATCTACATATATTGTTGTGTCTTGCCGTGTATAACACTCTCTCCAACAGTATCTGACATCCATTCAATATATGGATTACCGATTCTGTCCAGTTCTTGCGCATTTGGCATTTGTCCGATACATTTTCCCCTTCGATGTGTTTCCTGAACCAGTTGGTTCTTAGTGCTTGGTCTTGTGCTGCTAATATGGTTCTTTCGTTACTGCCTCTTAACCATCCCTTTATGAATACTTCATTTAATCTATAAGTGACTATAAATATTTCATCTAGTATTTGCTTGTGATGTTTTGCAAAATTATGAGTTTTCCACTGTTCTATGTTCTCATGGTCTCTACGCTCTTTATATCTCTGATATATTTTATTCTTTTCTTTAGGGTTTCTTCATTCCTTCCTTCATCTTGATCTATATTGTTATTTCGTAGGTAGTCATCTGATTTTTTTATTATTGATGTTGAGCTAAGTTTCGTTCTTTCATAACACGGTACCCATTTCAAGAATGTCTTCCTTCTCTTCCAAGTAAATTTTGTTTCCAATTATTTCAGATTTATTGATTGAATCTATCAGAGGTACTCCTATTCCTCCTTTCTCTAGCTACATGGATTCTCGCTATGCACTGATTTCTGTACATTAATCTATGGGCGTGAATCATCTTCCTCGTCATTACATCCAAGTTATTTAAATCTTCTTGCATCCAATCTATTGCTCAAAAACTATATGATTGCACCGGTATAGCGAAGGTCATAATGGCTTATATTTTCTTCTTTGGTTTCAGCTCTGTTCTTAATATTAATTTTAATCTATATTTTCTTTTTAACTTTTTCAGTATTATTTCATATCTGCGTGTGTAAGAATGTGCATCTTTAAGCTTCCTTTATGATGACATTCATAGGAGCAGTCAGAACATTTAAATAATTTTACATCCCTATGTGTAAGCATATGTGATTTTAGGTTTCCTTTGCGATTACATTCATAGGAGCAGTGAGAACATTTAAATAATTTTACACTTGTATGTGTAAGCATATGTGATTTTAGGTTTCCTTTTAAATTACATACATGGAAGCAATGAGAACATTTAAATAATTTTACGTCTGGGTGTGTAAGCATGTGCATTTTTAAGTTTCCTTTATGATTACTTTCATAGGAGCACTGAGAACATTTAAATAGTTTTACATTTGTGTGTGTAAGAATGTGTATTTTTAAGTTTCCTTTGCGATTACATTCATAGGAACAGTCAGAACATTTAAATAATTTTACGTTCGCATGTGTAAGCATGTGTGTATTTAAGTTTGATTTCTGATTACATTCATAGGAGCAGTGAGAACACTTAAATAATTTTACATTTGCGTGTGTAAGAATGTGCGCTTTTAAGCTTACTTTTTGATTACATTCATAGGAACAGTGAGAACATTTAAATAATTTTACGTCTGCATGTGTAAGCATGTGCGTTTTTAAGTTTCCTTTGTGTTTACATTCATAGGAGCAGTGAGAACATTTAAATAATTTTACATTTGTATGTGTAAGCATGTGTGCTTTTAGGTTCCCTTTGCGACTACATTCATAGGAACAGTGAGAACATTTAAATAATTTTATATTACTGTGAGTTACCAAATGTCTTTTTAAGTTTGATTTTAAATTACATTCATAACTGCAATGAGCGCACTTAAACTTTCTTTTGTTGTGTGTTTTTAAATGTGTCTTCAACTCATCGTCATTTTTAAAACTAAAATTACAGTATCCACAACTGAGGTTTTCCAGATGGTTTTTCTTAATGCTTTGTTGATGCATTACTGTCCTTTGAGATCTGTTTCTTCTTGATGTACTTTTCCTTTTGCAATTCTTTTCTCCTTCAGCAGCATTGATGATGTGGCTCTGTGTAAAATAATAAAAGAAAAAATAAAGATTATAGCAACAACCTAGAAAGAAAAAAAAACATTTTTATGTACATTGTAGTAGTTTAGTGAAAAAAAGTTATGATATTTCTCTCTCACAGTAAAATTGAAGTTGATAAATAAATTGCAAAAAGATTAATAAAAAGATCAATAAGAAGTATTACTGATTATAAAATCTTTTAAGAACCTTTGAAAGGAATTACAACTGATAAGTCCCAATATATTGGGTAAGTATTAACATAAGAATAAGTAATAATTTGAATTTTATATAATGATAGATTCAAGTGCACAATTTGCTAAGGAGATCACCTAGGAAAGGACTGCACAAGAGGCCATTGAAATTGTTAAGCTCCAACAGAGAAGACCTCCTGTTGGAGAATTTGAGGCCCCAGAACCTGTAGGAAGAAAGAATTGAAGATAAGAATTAAACAGTGATCAAATCGTGTTAGTGGGGTCAGCTCCGGGATTGCAGAAGAAAATGACTATAGATCCCACTTTGATTAAATTCTATCAGAATAAAGCTGTCCTGATGGTCAGAAATGAGGATGAAAAACCTAAGAAGTTAAAGAAAGGTTATAAAATTGGAGAAATGGAACTTTTGGAGAGTCCAAATCCATCGATTGGATTGGGAAAGATCAACAAAGAAGAAAAAGAAGAGAATCAGGGGTGGACTCCTGATCGATTGGTACAAGACTACACTGGAAGAAGCTGACCTATTAGCAGTCCAAAGAGATTGACTAATCACACTTTTAGCCCGTTTTCCGACAGTTCTAAGTATGGGAGATTTGAATGTTGGATGTACCAGTGTTATAAAATATACCACTGAGACCTGAACAAGTCGAAATTTGGAACCTCCAAGGCTCTATCTTGAAAGAAATAGAACAAAATTGTAGAAAGATGGAAGGAATAAATGAATAAATAGAAGCAAATCTTCATATTCTCCACCCGTAGTCCTGATCTGAAAGAAAGATGAGACTATCCATTTATGTATAGATTATAGATCCATTTACCTATAGATTATAAAGAACTTAATAAAATTACTAAAGGAGATAGTTTCCCTATTCCAAATTTGGTGGACATGCTTTTCAGCTTACAAGGCATGAAATTTTTCAGCAATATAGATTTATTAAAAGGTTATTACCAGGTGGAAATGGAAGAAGCCAGTATAGAGAAAACGCCATTTACTACCCCATTGTCTCATTGGGAATTCTTACATATGCCGTTCATGTTAAGAATGGGCCAGCAACTTTCCAGTGAGGCATGAGATTTACCTTAGCATATATTCTCTGGAATGAATGTATGGATTATTTTGACGATGTACTCATTGTCAGAGAGACGTTCGAGAAACATCTGGAAATACTGGAGAATGTTTTGGAAGCTTTCAAAGCGATGGGATTCAAAATCAAGCAGTCTAAAACTTTACTGAGAAAGAAAGTTCAATATATGGGACACAAGGTTTCAGAGCAGAGAATGGTTCCCTTGGATACTAGCTTGAAAGGAATTATGAAGTTCCCAGTTCCTAAAACAATACAACTACTACGCCAATTTTTGGGCATGATAAATTTTTATCGAAGACACTTCCCACATTGTTCCGAGATAGTGAAACCTTTGTTTGAGTTGCTGGAGAATAAAACATTGAAGAGGACAGAAAGATATCAAAAAGCCTTTGAGGAATTAAAAGGAGAGTTATTTCAGAAACCAGTTTTAACAAACTTTGATCGAATGGAAACAGCACAGCTGCTTAAATTGTATGCTGACGCTTCAGATAGGGAGCAGTTGGATGTCTGGCTCAAGATCAAGAAGGGAAAGAATAGCCTATCATTTTTATTTTTACCACCTTTTCAAAAGTGGAACAGGGCTATAGTACAACAGAGAAGGAAGTACAATAGTATTATTTTGTAAGTACAACTTTATTTACAATATATATTCACTGTAAGTGATTATTGTAAGTACAATATTTATTCACTGTGACCAACAAGAACTGCTTTATCAACATTCCCATCATGCAAGAATACACTTGAGACTTCGCTAAGAGCTCTCAATAAACAATCTCCATCCTATTGAGAAGACCCAGGTTATTGTGGCAGTAAATCAAAGAACAAAATGATTTTTTCTTAGTTGTATTTCAACAAAATTAGATCCTGATTGCGGAAATTTGACACTTTTGATGAGAAGTGTTTTGTTTTTTCTGTTCCAGCTTGGTTAATAACTAAATTCCTTTCTTGGAGAGTGACAATTCACTCATTAAGTCATTCATTTCTGGTTGGCTAAGAAGCTGAGGTTCTCATGACTGCTCTCTGTCTCAAAGTTTTAATGGCATTTCTCAAAAGTGAACAGTTGGAATGAAATGATTTTTACTGATATAAAATCAACACTGCTGTATCAAATAAATTTAATTCAAAATATACTAATTAATTAAGGAAGTTGTTTGTTTTTAAAACGTGCGTACTGTATAAATAATTTGAAACAATTGCCATAAAAATGTTACTTATTCTACTTAATTTTACTCACTAAACTTATCTTAATGATAATCCACTGTGGAAGAAGACAAGAGCAGACTCAAAAAAAAAAAAAAAAAAAAAAAAAAAATTATAAATAATGGGTGGGCTCAGAAAAGTTTTAAAAATAACAGATGGGTAGGTTAAGGGCTGGTTATGTCTCTCCCATCTCACAGGTGAACATAATCATTCTTGGTCTGAATGTAAACAATAAATTGTCTTTAGAACCTCAAATCACAATGGTTGTTATGGTGGTTTCAAGTAACTGGGAGTTCCATTCAGGTTGTAAGAATTTATTTCTATTGAAGTTACTCCAATTATAAAAGGTTTTATTCCACCATTGTATGCAATGGATGGAGTACTGTCCTCACATTTGGAGCAACTCGGCTTTCTCCCTCACCTTTTTCATTACTTTTTAACCAATGTTCATTGATTTATGTCACAGGAACACAGGGTTGTAAAAAACTCATTATATATATATATATATATATATATATATATATATATATATATATATATATATATATATATATATATATATATATATATATATATATATATATATATATATATATATATATATATATATATATATATATATATATATATATATATATATATATATATATATATATATATATATAACATTTTCTTCCTACCTGATTTTGATCCAATGAAGAAATTTTGTCTAAAACTTTATCATTCGCTGCCTCTTCCTCCTCAACATCAAAAGACTCTTCTTTTATTTCTAATTCACTTTTTATGTCGATGGATTCATAACAATTTCTCTCCTGTGATAATTATTGTAAAGAATCAATTAATAAATAATACTACAATTATTAACTATTTTTCTATTGATAAAATGAAAAAAATTCTACGAAGACTTTACTTTGCTACAAATAAATCTTTCGGTTACCCCATAAGTCAAAAGGGGGGATTATCGACATTGTAATTGTCAATTAATGTAAATAATTTGTCTAACCAAATATGCAACTAAGATTCTACGAGGAGGTAAAAAAAAAAAAAAAAAAAAAAAAAAAAAAAAAAAAAGTAACAGGTTTGTCAACATTATCGTATAACTTAGTAAAGGTAACATATACTCCAAAAATAATATCTAAACCTACAACTATAGTTTATGCTTATTATACTTTTTAGTCTTTTGATTTGATAATAGAAATTAAATGCATCCAGATTAAATTTAATAACTACCATCCTACCAATTATGTTTACTCATGATATAGGATGCCCAGAAAATCCATATACTACTCTAGTTCTTTTTTTAATGTTTTGAATGAATTGCATTTAACAACTTCCTTTTCTAAACCATTCCAATATTAACTATTACTTTTTCTTACATCAAGGTATCATCCCTTTTTAAATTTCTTATCATGCCACCAGGTCTCCCTTCCATGGTCAAGTTTTTAAGAATTTATTGATCTCAGTATTATTAAGAGATGTAAACATTTTGTAAACTAAGAAATCATATTTCAGCAGAGAACATTTCAAACTCTACAAGCCTCTCTTCATAACTTTAACTCTCAAAGTCATGAATCATTCTTGTTGATCTCCATTGCACTCTTTCTAACATATCAATGTCTTGTGCACAATATTCTAATAGTGGCCTGATATATTTGTTAAACAGTATACTTATAACTTCTAAGCTCTTGTAAACAACACTGCGATTTGTTATATATCTAACATTTTACAGGCTTATGTACTTTCCTTATTCTAATGTGATAGAGAACACTGATTAGTGATAAATTAAAAGAAAAAATACGAAATATTCTTACAGCTGCACTTGGCCAAATTTGGCAGAGCCTGAGTCTAAGGAAAAAAATATCAATCATCCCAATCTTCCTAGATCAACTCCCATACTTAGTACAAAGTTTTCAATGTTAGGTTACATCTTATTAAATTTAACTTCGCTATTAATATAATCAGTTTTTTTTTAAATATTAAAATAATAAAACTTAATATTTTTTTTTTCTTTAAAGGAGTTTTTCCATACCTGAATTTCTTCTAATGTTGAAAGTTGGTCAAAATGAATACCAATTTTTTTATCATCTTCTTCGGTACTTTCTACAAGTTCAACCTTAAATTTTTCTTCATATTTTATATCCATTAATTAATAAAGAAATTTTTTTTTTTTTTTTTTAAAAAAAGTTTTTTTTTTTTTTTTTTTTTTTTTTTTGCTGAAAAAAAAAAAAAAAAAGTATTTTTTAAATCAGAAATTATTCTTAATTGGGTAATAGTAAATAGAATCTTAAAAATATATTATGGAAAGTTATTTTAAGAAAATATATATATATATATATATATATATATATATATATATATATATATATATATATATATATATATATATATATATATATATATATATATATATATATATAAAATGAAAAAATAATAAAATTTGGCTAGATTGAAAGAAAAATCTGTGAAGTTTAAAATAAAATCATTGTCTATATATAAAAATTGGTAATTCCTTGGTGATGTGATCTGTTAACCAATTTCTGCGCAATGCGTAGGTATGTTGGTAGTCTCAGGAACCTGGTCTCTTATGAATAATTCCACTACTGTGAATGCTACAATTACCATATATATATATATATATATATATATATATATATATATATATATATATATATATATATATATATATATATATATATATATATATATATATATTGTAATTGTTGTATTCACAGTAGTGGATTTTTTCATGCAAGACCAGGTTACTGAAACTAACAACATATGTACATGTTGTAAGTTTGAATGGAACTACACATAGGATTTGAAAATAACAAAGCATATGAGTTTCTAGTACAAGGTTGCTAGATCATTGGCATTAAAAAAATGTTTTAAAAAAATTTGTACAGCTATTATATATATATATATATATATATATATATATATATATATATATATATATATATATATATATATATATATATATATATATATATATATATATAGCAAACATTGTTTTTTTGTAGGTTAGTTTTTATTGGCTGTTATACGTAGTTAATGAACAGTGGTTTTTGGTTAGATTAGGTCTATTTGCCTGCTGCTAAGAGTAGTTTTACCCTTTAAGTCAATGTTAGGGTAAGTCAAACTAATTTATTAGATCTAAGAAACTAGTTTGACTTAAGCTAACTTGGACTTTGAGGAAAACTATGCCTAATGGCCAGTAAATAGACCTAACCTAATTAAAAACTACTGTTCATTAACTATGCATAACAGCTAAAAGGCCTAACCTACAAAAAATAAAAAAAAAAAAAATATAATATATATAATATATATATATATATATATATATATATATATATATATAATATATATAATATAATATATATATGATAAAGGTTAAGAAATTGTCTGACTTTCAATATATATATAGAAATATCAATATATGGAAACTAGGGGTGCACCAATAAGCCAAGTAGCCGATTACCGATTAATCGGCCTTGGAAATCGGCTGATTACCGATTAATTGGCCTTTCATCAATGACACCTAATAAGTAATGAGTTATTATTAATTAATTAATAATAAATTACTTATTAATTTAAATTAATACTGAGAAAAAGCAGTTAACATTATTATTTATTACTAATAACTATGCATGTTTTCATTATTAATGTAAATCATTTTTATTGCTTACTTTTCAGATATATTAAAAAAAAAAAATTTATATTTTAAAGATAACTATAGATTCTAGAAACTCGATTATAGATATATAAATAATTAAATATTAATTACACTTTATAATGAAAGCAGTATGTCAACCAGTTATTGTTGGAAGTATTTTGATGTTCATCCTAAGGATAACAGTAAATGTATTTGTAAATTATGTAAAGCCACCATATCAAGAGGTGGCAAATCTGCAAAAAGTTATACAACGACAACTTTATGTTGAACCACATTAAGAAAATTCATTCAGATGAAGCAAAAGCTGAAAAGGCAATATGATTGGTCACAGCCAAGTACTTCAGAAGCAAGTTGCAGCAACTATGAGCCTCCAAAAAAAGTTCAACCAACTATACAATCAGTTTTAGAAAAGAGTAAAATTTGGAATATTAACGATCACAAGTCCCAAGAAATACATTATTTGATAGGAGAAATGATAGCTGTTGATATTCAACCATATTCTTTAACATCTGACATTGGATTCCAAAGGCTTATTGCAAAACTCTGTCCTAATTACAGAATTCCATCAAGAAAATATTTCACAGACAAAATAATCCCCGGATATATTTATGAAAGTAAAAGCAAAAATTCAGACATCGCTCGATGAAATTAGCAGTCTTTCATTGACCACAGACATTTTGACAGCTTCAACAAATAATGCTAAATTTCTGAGTGTGACATGCCATTATTGGCTTTCAGATGAGTTTGAACAATGTAGAGCTGTGCTTAGAGTTGTTCCTTTCCCTGGTTCACATGCAGCTGAAATAATAAGTAAACAACTACACAAAGTTCTGAATGAGCATAAGATCTCCAACAAAATTTTTCTTGTACTACGAGATTCCGCCACAAATATGGTTTGGTGGTATGAGGAAGTGTGGTGTACAGGCACTATCATGTTTCATACAAACATTGCAACTTTCAGTAAATAAATCAAAATTTTTGCAAAAGGCTGTGAGCAATATAATTGCAATTAGCAGAAAAATAGTATCACACTTTAATCATTCTCCATTAGCGATTAGCAAATTAACCTGAAATCCAGGAGCAGCTTAAATTAAACAAACAAACTGATTTAAGATGTGTCTACTCGCTGGAATTCAACATATATTCTGAAAAGAAATTTAGAACAGCGAAAAGCTCTTATAATGTATGCTGTTGACAATAACATTCCAACTTTATCAAGTTACCAATGGACAATTGTTGAAAAAGTTGTCCAGTTATTAAGTCCATTTGAAGACATCAGCAAAGAATCAAAGTAACAGAACATCAACTATATCAATGATAATCCCTACAATATTAGCTCTCAGATTATTTCTATTAAAAGCTACCAAACCTACTGGTGAATTTAGTGGAATTATTTCAACTGTTGAAGAATTCAGTGCATCAACTGAAAAAAGATTTACATCATACTTAAATGCAAAATTTCTGTGCTTGGCTACTTTTCTCGATCCCAGATTTAAATTGAAATTTCAAAAGGATGACATTAAAGAAGACACTATTAAGAAATGGGTTATAGATATTGTAGAACATCAAGCTGAGATAAATTCTATTGATAGTCAAACAGGAGACAGCTCTTCTAATGATGATCAAGATAATGAAACTTATGAAAGTGTACCTAAAACTGTTTCCCTTTCAAAACTGTTAGATGATTTTGAGTCAAATAAGCCTATGAAAATAAATTCAGACTTAGACGTTGCAAGTACAACAGATGTGCAACCCAAACTCAAGAAGAGTAAATCTGTTACTCGTAAATGCGCAAAGGAACTGGATCAATATTTAACTCTACCAACACTTCAAAGAAGCGAAAACCCATTTCTTTGGTGGAAAAAGACACAGGAGACTTTACCAATATTGAGCAATTTGGCTTCAAAATATTTAAGCGCACCACCATCATCTGTTGAGAGTGAAAGACTCTTTAGTACAGGTAGTAATATCTAGGAACCAACATGGAATAGGCTGTTTCTGCATTATAACTTAAGAGTATTGAACTTTAAATACTGATGAGCTTGAGAGCTGAGATAGAAGACAACATAAATTGAAGAGGCAACAGTATAAACAGAAAACAAGGAAAACTGCCAAAATTTAGTAGTATTTTTATGCACTTTGTATGCATGTATTTTTAGTATTTGTATTAACAATGAGTCAATCATAATATGTTAATGTTTTATAATTTATGAATGATTTCTTAATAAAGTAAAAAAAGACAAAAGCCATAATAGCAGCCAGGCACAAAATAACTAACAATTTTGAAAATTACATTGGTATTGTTATTTGTTACTGCGTTGAAGCTATCTGATGATTAACTTGGCAGTTATGAAATGGTCTTGTAAAGGTTGGTTTGTTCTGGTAAAAGATTTAAGTAATCAGCCGATCAATTGTGTGAATAGCCAATTACCGATTAATCGGTAATATGGCCGATTACTAATTATCTACCGGTAATCGGTGCATCCTTAATTGAAACCA
>SEYY01000624.1:47500-75000 GCA_009176605.1 Armadillidium nasatum
AGGTCCATTTACTAGCTGTTAGGTGTAGTTTTATCCCTTAAGTCCGGGCTCGGTTAACTTGAAGTAATTTGTTAGATCCAACAAACTATTTAAACTTAACCTAACCTAGATTTAAAGAGATAAAGCTATGCCTAATGGCCAGCAAATAGACCTAACTTAACAAAAAACCACTGTTTGCTTACTATGCATAATGTCTAATATAAAGGCCTAACCTATAAGAAAAAATGCTAAGTATATATATATATATATATATATATATATATATATATATATATATATATATATATATATATTATATATATATATATATATAATTTTTTTTTTCTCCAAAAGATTTATAAAATTTGTTTGCAATTTTCCATTTCTATAATTATATAGCAAACTTGTTGCATGAGTTAATCGAGCCTCGAAACAGATCCATTCTTCTTCTTGCATCAAGACTCGCTCAATCAGCATTTTTTTATAGTACAATAAAACTTATTATTTGTAATAAAAGTATAATGTGTAATACCTTAAATTTATGATATTAATATTTTGAAAAGTTTTTAGAAAACTGATAATAAATTAAATCATATGGGTATTTCCAGCACAGGTGGTCTAGTGATATCTTTGACCCTCTTCAATTATTATGAAATTTGGTATATGGGGTTATTTAGACTAGAGAAATTGATCATCCAAGTTTTAGTCCAATTCAGAAAGTACTTTTTGATATACAAGGCCATAAAGGTCGCACCCACTTTGGTAAATTAACCATAATATGATAAAATTTGATGCAATAAGGACATATTAAATATCATAGGAAAAGGAAAGAGCTGTAAAATTCAAATATGGCCATATTTTTTTCATTTTATCAAAATTAATAAGTGACCTTAAAATGACCTTGACCTTTGACCCACAAATGAATTGAAAATTTCTTTTTTTTCAGATTATGAAAGATCAATATATTTTACATAAATAAAACTAATAAAAATGGCAAATGATTTTAAGAAATTGTTTATTTTTCACCAGTGGTCAATATTTTTACAAATGATGCGACAATGATGAATTTTTTATTAAATAAAATTTTTATTAAATATAATATAGATATGAAGAATTATTAACTTTCAGTGAAACTACTTTTGTTTTCTTTTCAAATAATGTGTTTGTACTATCATCAATGCACTTTTTAGGCCTTGATTATCGAATGTATATTTTGTCCTAAATCCTCCAATAAGGTTTGGAGCCTTAAAAACCTTAACATTATTTTCTTTGGTTATTATACATTTATCTTCTTTTGAAGGAAATGGATACTCTTTTGAAATGCCCTGAGGATATAAAAAATTTATTAAATAATCATTAAAATATTCATCAGAATCTTCAACCAATCCAATCCATAAATTATGATCATACATGGTTGACTTTAATTTGAATATCTACATCCAAGCAGGTGCCTGCTGTGACATCATTTACTTGTGGGACATCATCTGTTGATGTCACATATACCTCTAACTGACATTCATTTAAAGGCTTGAATCTATGCAATCTTTGTTATAAGTAAATTTAAAAAATAAAATTTTTTTTATTTGTCTCATTTTATTTTTCATTTCCGAAGAAGTAACCTTCCCTTTACTCATTGGAGGTACAAGTGGTAGAATTCAATATCGTCTTTTTAGTTCTTTTTTACCAATCTATGAGATGTATTAAACATATGATCTTTTGCTTCTATAGAGAACGGAGACAAACTCAAAATTTGAATTCTTTTGGAGTAGTTTGCAACTTCAAATGCAGATACTAACTCAGACATCATATCTTCATATCTGTAATATATTTGTAAAAGTTTTGAAAATACATAAATTTGCAAAGCTAACAAAGTATTCACATTCATAAGAGGTTTAATGCATCTAATTAATAACACAAAACTACAATTTATAGACGTATATAATTTCAACTATCATTTTGATTTTTTTAATGGGAAACAAGAAGGTAAAAACCTTTTTAAATTTTGTTGTTGATACAATAAGTCCTCTTTCTGACTCGACAATGTTACATCATAAGAATCTTCAAGTTGCGTCTTAACAGTGGTCAAGACAGCTTGTAGTTTCTCTTCTCCCTTTTTTTCTTTGTTTTATTCCCAAATGTGCTAGAATATAGCCAAACATTAATAAAGTGTTGTTGACCTTGTCAAGAGAATTATTCGTAAGCATGCAAATCATAGTAGAAAAAGTATATTAAAAAAAAACCCTATGTGATAAATTACAATTTGACCCATGCAGGAATAATATATGGTAACTTGATATATATTTATTTGCAATGAATTAATTTTAAGAAATAATTCAATTCTAATACAAAATGCAAAATATTTTTAAAAAATATTTCTGACTTTGGTTTTAATTTTAAATCTAAATTAGTACGAAAATTTTGAGAGGTGTTCTTATTTTTTACCTTTTTCTTTTCACAGTTTTTTAATCATTTGGAAAATATTTCCATTAAAATAAATATTAAAATGGATTTCAAATGTAAATTGAAGTAAAAGTAGAAGAGTTGGACTTCGAAATGATTATCAAAGGTTTATATATATTATATATATATATATATATATATATATATATATATATATATATATATATATATATATATATATATATATATATATATATATATATATATATATATATATATATAATTAATGTCTGCTATTGGACTCAAATCAGCAACTTTTAAGATGGTAAGTCTTGCATGTTAATCACTAGGCTATGGTGGTTCAAAAGGAAATGGCATTGGAACTGCTCACAGTCTACAATCCTGATGTCAGTCCCAAAAGACTTAAATGTCTTAAGCAAAGAGCATTATTGTAGATCATGAGCAGTTCCAATGCAATTTCCTTTTGAACCGCCATAGCCTAGTGGTTAACACGCAAGATTTACCATCTTCAAGGTTGCTGGTTCGAGTCCAATAGCAGACATTAATTTTCGATATGAAAATAGTCTGTGAGAGTTATAGCAAACTTTAAAATATATATATATATATATATATATATATATATATATATATATATATATATATATATATATATATATATATTATATATATATATTATATATATTTTTTTTTTTTTTTTTTTTTTTTTTTTTTTTTTTATACCTTCTCACCCCCTGACCACCCCTTGTTGAGGCGGCCACACTTCGCTAATGAAGCCTCCCGCCGCAGTCGGTCTCGTCCAGAGATCTTTCAAAGAAGTGATGCCCCAGAAGATTTTGGGGCGACAGTTGGAGGGACAGTCTAAAAGAAAGTGATCTACGGTCTCCGGGGCCCTTTTGCATCTGGTACAAGTGGAAGATGTTGCCTGGTTTAAATTGAAATTGTGTTTGTAATGTTGTAAGTTTGGGTGGTGCCCGCATCTCAATCTTGCTAGTGAGATTTGTAAGTGTCTTGGGAGGTTGTTGGAGTCGGTGTTTATTTCGGGAGGGGGTTCGTTAAGGATGCTGTTTGGAGGTCTGTTGATCATATATGAATGTGTAAGTTGAGTGTATATTTGTTGTTGTATATTGGGGGAGGAGGAATGTGATTTAGGATCCGTTTGTAAAAGGCTCCGGTGGACGATGGAGGTTGTTTAAGTCTTTGATTGGTAGGTTGGAGGAGAGTTTTGTGACATGGGTGTGTGGGTAGACGGGTTTTTGCATAGAATTGGGTGCCTATCATTTCGAGGTGGTTCCTTATAGGTAGTATCTTGGTTTCGTTATGAAGGTGTTGTTGAGGGGTTGTGGGTGTGCAGCCGGTGATGGTGCGAAGGGCTTTATTTTGCGTTATTTGGAGTGTCGTTAAGTTTTTGTCGGAGAGCAGAGGGTGCCAGACAGGGGAGGCATAGTTGATGGTGGGGCGTATAAATTGTTTGTAGATTGCAATTGAGGTTTGTATGTTGTTGTGTATGTCAGTGTTGGCCACTGTTTTGAGGATGTTGAGTTTTCTGGTTGCGGCTGTGGTAGTATTTTGAATGTGTTTGGAGAAAGTGAGGTGAGTGTCAAATGTTAGGCCGAGAATCTTTGGGGATTTTGTTGAAGGGTATGGGGGTGTTGTTTAGTAGGACTTGTGGGTAGGTGTTGGATAAGTGTTTGTCTGTTGTTATGAGGGTTATGGAGGATTTGTTTGGTGATGCCGTCATCCTGTTTTCTACTAGCCAAGTTTGGAGTTGTGTTAGGTAGTCTTGTGTGAGTGTTGTTGCGGTGGAGAGGTCTTCGTGAGTGGTGGCAATAGTTATGTCGTCGGCGTATGTAGTGATGTGGGTGGAAGCTGTTTGGGGTTGTGGGAGGTCTGCTGTGTATAGGTTGAATAGGGTGGGGGAGAGTATGGCTCCTTGGGGAACTCCGTTCTTTATGTTGATGGTACGTGATTTATGGCCGTTTTGTTGTATTTGGGCGGTTCTGCCTGATAGGAAGTTGGATAGCCATTTCTTAGTATTTGTTGTGATGTTGGATTGGAGGATTTTATGGATAAGATTATGTCTCGGGACAGTATCGAAGGCTTTGTTTATGTCAATTGCTATTAATATAGTTTTGTGATGTGGCTTATGGTTTAGTCCGTTTATTATAGGTTGGATGATGTTGGTAAGTGCAGTGGTGGTGGAATGGTTGGGTTTGAACCCGTGTTGGAAGTTTTGTTGTGGAATGAATTGGAGGATAGAATTTAGGATTAGTTTTTCAAGAAGTTTTGAGATGGTGGATAATAAGGAGATTGGGCGGTAAGAGGAGGGGTTTGAAGGGTCTTTGCCGGGTTTTAGTTTAGGGATGATTAATGCTTTTTTCCATTAAAGGGATATAGTTGAGTTGGATGGATTTGTTGATGATGGAGGTTATGTATGTGATTGTGTGGATGGATAGGTGTTTTAGGTGAATATTTGATATGTTGTCTGGTCCTGTTGCTGGAGAGTTTTTGATAGATTTAATGGTGTTTTGAGTGTTTGTGGGTGTAATGGCGTTTAGGTTGTTATGGTTGTTGTGTAGCTTTTTCAGTTTTTTGATTATTTTCCTGTTTTGAGGGTGGGTAGGTAAGCTACTTTGTTTAGAGAAGTGTGTGGCTAGTAGGTTGATGTGTTGTTTGGGAGTTAAAGGGGTTTGTGTAGTGGGATTGGTTGGAGTTTCGTGAGTGTGAAGAGGGTTGTTTTTTGCGTTGTGAATTGTGTGGATTGTTTTCCAGACTCTTTTGCTGTTTGTGTTGTCCAAGTTTTTGATGAGGAAGTTTTGGTAGTTGTTAGTTGTGTGAGTTTTTATTAGGGTTGATATTTGATTGTTTAGGGTTTCTAATTGTGTTTTGGTGAGTTGTGTGGGGTTGTTATGCGAGTACGTTCCTTTGTTTTATGAGAGAAGTGATTTCGGGGAGAGGTTTTGGTACGTATTTTTTAATGTGGCCTTTAGGGATGAAGATGTTGGCCGCTTTCTGGATTGTGTGGGTGAGATGAATTGCTGATTTGAGGGAGGATATGTTTGTAATTTCGTTTGTTGTGAGGTTTTCGTCTATGTAGTTGGAGAAACCGGTCCAGTCAGCTTTTTTGTAGTTGGTAAATGTAGTTTTAGATTTGTGAGTGGGTTTGTTTTTGATGTTGTATTTTATAATTATAGGTAGGTGGTCGGAGTTTAGATCGGTTTCTGTGGTCCATTGTAGAAAGGGGTGAATGTTTGAGGAGCAAAAAGTGATGTCTGGTGATGTGGAGGGATTGGTTGATTTGCGGGGGGATTCTGGTGTGGAGGTTTTTTGTTGTTAAGGATGTTGAGATGTTCCAGGTGTTCGATGATGTGGGTTCCTCTTTGGTCGGAGGCTTGGTTTTTGTACCAGGACGGGTGGTGGGCATTGAAGTCTCCGCATAATAGGAGATTAGGAAGGTTTGTTATTGTAGAGAGGTTAGGTGAGTAGTTTGATGGACAGTGTCTGGATGTATGGTGTGGTATGTATAGGTTTACTATGTTGTGCGTAGTTTTGTTTATTTCTATTGAGAAGGTTTGAATTTTAGATGTGTTGTCAGTTTGCGTGTTAGCATGTTTTGAAGATGTGTTGGAATAATTTATAGAGTTGTGGATGATTTAATAGTTTGTGATGGTTGGGTGTATGCTGGGAGTAGATGGAGTCATATTTGTAGAAAGTTGGGGGAAGTTGGTTTGTTGGAATGTGGGCTTCTTGTATTAGCGCAATGTGGATGTTGTGTTTGTGTAGGAATGTTTCTAGTTCTTTGTGTTTGTGGTGGAGGCCGTTTATATTGATTTGTAGGATATTTAGTGTGGAGATGTGGGGATTATGATTGATAGGGTTTGAAGTGGTTGGGGGGGTACAAATTTGACTAAATTTTGATTTAATGTGTAATTAAATATATATATATATATATATATATATATATATATATATATATATATATATATATATATATATATATATATATATATATATATATATATATATATATATATATATAAAATTTTAATTTTTTAGTTAAGTGAAATGAACATTCTTTATTAAATTACATAATAACAATAATAATATTATTATAATTGCATTATAGGCTATTCCATTATATGCTTTAAAACACCATATAAATTATATGTTCACTGACAGGAGTCTAGTTTATTCTTACCTTCTATACAGTTTTTTTTTTTTGCGAGTATATCTTTAATTTTCTTGTGTATATGAAGATTTTCTGAAAGGAAGGAGTATATTTTGAACATAATTTTGATATTCTTAGTAGAAAGAATAATATTCTTCATTGTGAACTTGGTGGATAAGTCTCAATTCAGCACATGCTCCTCTTTTGTGCTGAGAGTACAGTAGTGATTGAACGATTAAAAATATATTTTTTTTGATGATAATGAAATTGAAAAGGTATATTTTTAAAAATTTTAATTATTTTAATTAATTTAACACTTTGATAATACAGAAGAATTAAATTATCTTTTGATTCTTTATTCAAATGTGTAATTAAATATAATTTTAATATTTAGTAAAATAAAGTGTGTCCCATTTGCTCTCAGCCACAGATATGCGCTTATAAATATCAGACTAATTGTCATAAGTTAATAAAATTTGTCACGAACAGTCCTTGGTTTGTATGAGAATTGTGCTGAAATCACAAATGTTGAAAGTAATCCCCATTAGCATCAAGGCATGTCTGTATATGCTTTTCCATGTTGCAGAATATTGGGAGTAGCATTGTTAATTGCCTGCCGAATGTTGTATTTCAGTTGCACAAGTGTACATACCTTGGTGCGATATAGTTTCCCTTTCATCAAGCCCCATAAGAATGAAATCCGGCTGTTCTAAGGTCAGGTGACCTTGTTTGCCAAAGCCCCTTGGAAAGGACTTTTATCTTCAAGGTAGGACAAAATTTCATACATTCTAACGGACGTGTGGCAGTTGACTCCATCTTGCTGAAAATAGTCAGTACAGAGTTCCTCGTCATCCAGATGATTTATGAACCCATTGAAAATGTTCGTGTGCAAGTTTTATTAACTTATGGCCAGTACTTTTATATTCATAAGCTGAATATTGTTATACTTCTTGACTCTAGTACTGAATATATTTGATCCAAATACTGAAATCTTTTTTCTTGCCGAAATGCCAGTAACATTTTGAAATATCTTGTTACCTCTAAAGATATATAATAACAATATGATTATTTGTTCTTGTCTCTTAAAGTTTTAACTAAATTTTTAATTTACTTATTACGTTTCAATTTATAGCTGACAGACTGGAGGACCTTTCTTTATATAATTGGCAAAATATTACTGAAAATAGGAAGATTTCCGGATGTGGTGGAAACGTATAAATGGAAAGTAATCAAGTTAAACTTAAATAAGGGTTTTTGTGAGTTTCTTTTGTAATAATTCATTAAGTACGGTCCTGAAAGTACAAGGTCAGCCTAGATGATCTATCCATTTTGTCTTGTATGAAATAAACTAAGAAGCAATGAGGCTACTGAAAAGTCACTGAAACTCGTCAAAATTTGCAAAGAATTATGAAAAGAATTTTAATTTGATTTCTTATTGGTCATTATAAAATAATAATAAGTAATTTTATTGCCCTAATTAAAAGAAGTAATTTTTTTATTTTATTTTTAATTTCATTTGCTTGATATAAAGTTTCATTTGATTTAATTGTGTTTTAGTACATTTAAGATCAGATCTTATTTCGGCAACCTGAAGTGCAAAATCATTATAACAATTGTAAATGGTGATGCGTACATTGTATAATAAAGTTTTTATTTATTTAATTCTGTTCTTAATCTGATGTTTTTCTCAAAACTACAAAATTAAAGTAAAATATGTGTTAAGAAATTTTACCCCAGCCCCCCCCCCCAACCTTGAATTCAAATAATGTTTCATAGTTTGAAATTTCTTAAATCTGAAAACATAACATCCTGTGCTATGGTTTATGCTGCTTCGTTAACTTATTTATGTTTATCAATTTTTTATTTTTAATAATAATAATGTAATTGTTCATGAAAGTGACAGTAATGAAAAGTTCATAACTGGTTAAAATTGTTTACACAAACAGGTTTTGTTTTGAAATATGATCATTGTTTGTGATCTTGTAACAGTTCTTTTTAATTATCCATTCCATTCCGGAAGACCTGTCATAAATTCTCGTACAACTTCTGAATTTCTTAAGACTTCTTTCTCCCAATATGTAGTTCCTTTCTAATTTTGACTAATTTTTCTTTACAACATTGGATGATGTTATAATTTTTTTTTTAGTATTTGGACTTCCCTTTAACCCCAACATAGTTAACATCTTTTTACATCAAATTATTTAAATGTTCTCCCTGTTCCTATGAATGTAATCAGAAAGGAAATTTAAAAAGACACATGCTTATATACGCAAATGTAACTTTACATTTTCATGATTCAACATGTGTCTTTTTAAGTTTCCTTTCTGATTACATTCATAGGAACAGGGAGAACATTTAAATAATTTGATGTTGCTGTGAATTACCAAATGCTGTTTCAACAAAATTTTAGAATTACATTCATAACTGCAATGGGCACATTTTAACTTCCTTTTTTACACGTGTTTTTAAATGGCTTTTTAACTCATCTTTGCTTTTAAAATTTAAATTACAAAATCTGCAACAAAGGTTTTCCAGAGGACTCATTTTAATACTTTGATCACGTGTTACCGAAGTTGGATACCTCCTTCTTGAAGTTCTTTTCATTTTGGAACTTTTCTCCACTTCAATATTGCCAAGGAGTGTCTGTATAAAACAATAATAAAAAATTATATTTATGCAACGTAAATTTTATATACTTTATAACAATAATATTAAATATAAAATTCTTATATTTTACAATTTCTTTTAATGTCGAAAGAAATTTTAATATTTCACTGTAATCAAAACCAAATTTACGAATGTAACTCGGACAATTCTTATTATTATTTTCAAGTTCGACCTTAAATTTTTTACTCATTTAATTTGCATTTAAATTATCTTCAAAGATTCATAGACCATTCCGTTTCACCTTGCTTCGTCCCTTCGTCAGGGGTTTCTAGCGTACCCTTCGGTCATATTGAGGTGCCTATGTTCCTCCAATCTTCCCCATTCTTCACATATACTTTACAAATTTACAAGCACTTACATTACATTTTTATTGTTTTACAATAAAAATGTTGAAATATAAAGCCGCCTCGGGGATGCATAGAGGGGCAGCTTTCATATATAGCCCCTGATCCACCCCTTCCCCCATCACTACTCGAGAAGTTGGTGGCAATTCATGCTCGTAATCAACATGAGTGAATAATAGAAGAAGTGACTGAGAAAAGATCCTTAATGAGTAGTACAAAGAGGAAAAGGGATACAATTGAAACTACAAGACATTGATTTGTTGGTAAGAGTGCAATGAAGATCAACAAGAATGATTCATGGCTTTGAGAGTAAAAGTTATGGAGAGGTTGGTAGAGTTTGAAATGTTCTCTGCTAAAATGCCATTTTTTAGAGGTGATATGATACAAGTTTACAAAATGTTTACATCTCTTAATAATACTGAGATGATGATTTATACTAAACCATGGAAGGGAGACCAGGGGGCATGGTGATAAAATTAAAGAGCAATGATACTTTGATGTAAGAAAAAGTAATAGTTAATATTGGAATGTGGTTTATAAAAGGAAGTTGTTAAATGCAATTCATTCAAAACATTAAAAAAAGAACTAGAGTAGTAAATGGATTTTCTGGGCATCGTATATGGTTAATCTGCATGCATTTAATTACTATGATCAAATCAAAAGACTAAAAAGTATAATAAGTGTAAACTATAGTTGTAGGTGTAGATATTATTGTTAGAGTATATGTACCTTTTAGTAAGTTATACAATAGTGTTGACAAACCTGTTACTTTTTTTTTTTTTTTTTCCTCCACTTTGCCGTGAAGCGGGTTTTTGCTACTTGATTTAGCTAATTTAAAGTAAGTGAATTTCTGTCTCTTGAAGTCTTGACACACACTCACAAAAGGAAGGATAAATAAAACCTGCAAACTTTTTTAATGCAGTTTAATGCTTTAATACTTTAATTACTAAGTAGGGTACCTGAGTTTAAGAATAAAGACTAATTTAGTATCCAACACAATATGAAAATCACAATTCACCAATCATGTTCATCCTTGGATTTCAACATTCTGTAACATTTAACTGATTTTTCGGCCTTTTCATTGCCTAATTTGTTTCTCAATTTGTAATGTATAAGGCCATAAGTTGAGAAAAATCTCTCCACACCCGCAGAGAATGCAGAGTGATAGGCAAAAATTTTCCATAATTTGTGGCCCTTTTGTGAACCACCTGCAACCATTTTGCAGCACTCATGCCATTGGTAAAGTTCTTTGTCAGCATGTAATGTGGGAAAATTTCAGAGTCTTCAATTTGAAATTTCGAAAACTGAACAGCGTAATCCACATTTCTCTCCTGCAACCTTTCCAAAACAGTTTCTTCCTGTTTGGCAGATAGTTTTGAGCCTGTAAAAAGTAAAATAAAAATTATGACCTTCAGACATTGTATATTGTTCTTCTCCACTTCCAATTCTTATTAAGGAAAAATTGATGTAGAAAAAATTGCATGTGAACCCAAAACTTATTAGTCTATTTGATTTTGGTTTGACAGCTTTACCCTTTACCACACAGTAGACTATAAAAATAAAAATAAAAAATAAAAGTTGAAATGTGGGATGGAAATACTGTGGATGACTTTATAATTCTTTCCTCACCTTGATATTTGGGATGTGTAGCATAAGCTACTAATTGAAATGGCGTGATCCAGTCATCAAATCTTGCTTGAATGAGAGCTTTGTATGGTTGTAGTAATGGGTCTTCAAGAACCTCAAACCATATTTGGACTGAATTTCCCAATGAGTAAGAATCAGACTGCAGCTGCAATAAGAAATATTAAATATTTACAATTTATTTTATATTTACAATGCAATATCTATTAGGCATTTTATCTGTGGTCTGAAATGTAAGCTACAACCTAAAAACAGAAAGATTGAGTTAATCTACTTATTCTACTATCAATGCCAAAGATTATCTTTAGCATTACGATTTACATTGTTTATTCATTTAGCAATCTTATAATTTTTTAAAGGAAACAATTTTTAATTTATGTATAAAAATATTTAAAATCAAGTTAATCAACTCACCTTGCATATGTATTTGTCCTCGAATTGGCCTATTTGCTTTTTTGCCAAATCTGAAATGTAGTTGGCAGTTTTCTTCTCAGCTCCAGTATCAATAGACCCAGGAAAAATGGATTTCTTTCCTCCATCACCACTGGTTGGCAGGTGCAAACATGTTGCAATGATTGGATGGTTGTGCACATTGGACCATCCATCTTGGATTATAGTAACTTGTTTTCCTCTGAGAAGCTCCACCATGCGAAGCTCGCATTCACCAACAATTTCATCTAAAGGGCCTTCGCTAAGCTGGCATCTCGAGGGAGGTTGCTAAGTTTCACCCCGCATCATTTTAAATAATTTCTTCATTTCGGGGTCTTCTGCAGCACTAAATGGAATATTACACTAAAAAAAGGCTCATGCAAACTGCAAATCCAAAGCTGCTTTTAGTTTTGGTGGCATTGAGATCACAAAACTTTCTATCTTCACTTGCTTGGTTACAATAGTCCCCAGCGTTGATGCA
Organism: Armadillidium nasatum; assembly: GCA_009176605.1. NCBI lineage: Eukaryota > Metazoa > Arthropoda > Malacostraca > Isopoda > Armadillidiidae > Armadillidium > Armadillidium nasatum. Next base: position 59,631 of record SEYY01000624.1, read on the forward strand.
GCACTTGGTCCACTTGGACTTGGAGTCGGTGTGGGTGTTCTAATACTAGTTGCTGGACTGACTGATCTTGGTTCTACAGGTACAGGTGATCGTGATCTAGATCGATAAGGTGTTGTCGATCTACTTTGGCCCACAGGCACAGCTGGAGCTGGTGAAAATCCAGTTGCCATTTCAACATCACCATCATCACTGCTACCTTCACTTTGGCCAATAAGTTTATATTGATCACACTTTCCCAGATGGGCTCTTACTCTTTTAATTTTGTTGCTCACCAGATTACTGCAATGGTTGCATTTTCTCTTCTTCACAGTCTTTCCATTTTCTAGAACATTTACACTCTCAAACTCTCCCTAAGCCAGGTCTTTCAACCTCCCACCCCTATTCATGATTTAAGATAGAGAATATTTCCACCTTAAAGTTCTGTTAATTGGATTCTATGATTTAATAATTATTGATTAGAAATTTAGAAATACCTGAAAATATAAAAAATATTCTTAAAACATTTGATTTTTTAAAAAGGGATAAATAAACATTTTTACATTACTATAGACACACATAAGTTGCATGTGTCTACAGTAATTGGAAATGAAATAGAAAGTGTTATATGGTACAACACTTTTTTTTTTACCAAAAAACCAGAAAAACCCATCAATTCCCCGGGTTTTTGGCAAAAACCCACACGGGCTGGGTTTTTTAGATAAAAACCCGGGTTTTTGCCAACCCTGATTTGTAGCAATGTAAAGTCTTCATAGAATTTTTTTTCATTGTATCAATAGAAAAATAGTTAATATTGTAGTAGTATTTATTAATTGATTCTTTACAAAATAATTATCACAGGAGAGAAATTGTTTTGGATCCATTGATTTGAAGAGTGAAATAGAAATAAAAGAAGAGTTTTTTGATGTTGAGGAGGAAAAGACAACGAATCATAAACTTTTAGACAAAATTTCTACATTGGATCAAAATCAGGTATGAACAAAAAATTTATGTATATATATATATATATATATATATATATATATATATATATATATATATATATATATATATATATATATATATATATATATATATATATATATATATATATATATATATATATATATTTGGTTGTGACTTTTATTTTTATAACCCTGTGTTCCTGTGACATAAATCAATGAACTTTGGTTAAAATGTAATGAAAAAGGTGAGGGTGAAACCGTAGCTCCTTCAAATATGAGAAGAGTGCTCCATACAATGGTGGGAAAAAAAGCTTTTATAATTGGAGTACCTTCAAAGAAATGAATTCCTACAACTTGAATGGAATTCCCAGTTACTTGAAACCACCATAGCAACCATTGTGATTTGAGGTTCTAAAGACAATTTATTGTTTACATTCAGACCAAGAATGATTATGTTCACAGGTGAGACAGAGAGACATAACCAGCCCATAACCTATCCACCTGTTATTTTAAAAACTTTTCTGAGCCCACACATTATTTATAAAATGTTTTTTGGAGCCTGCTCTTTGTCTTTTTCCACAGTGGATTTTCATTAATGGAAGTTTAGTATAGTAACTAAAATTACATAGAACAAGTAACATTTTTATGGCAGTTATCTCAATATGTACAGCGCACACATTTTGAAAACTGAATAACTTGCTTAATTAACTTGTATATTTTTAATTAAATTTATTTTATTCTACACAAAAGAGTGGATTTTATATCAGTAAAAAGCATTCATTCCAAAGGTTCACTTTTGAGAAATGACATTTAAAACTTTGCCACAAACCAGTCATGAGAACCTCAGCTGCTTAGCCAACCAGAAGTGAATGACTTAATGAGTGAATTGTTAATCTCCAAGAAAGGAATTTAGTTATTAACCAAACTGGAACAGAAAAAAAAAAACACTTCTCATCAAAAGTGTCAAATTTCCCCAATCAGAATCTAATTTTATTGAAATACAACTAAGAGAAAAATCACTTTGTTTATTGATTTACTCCCACGATGACAATACCCAGGGTGGGTCTAATCAACAGAATGGAGATAGTTTCTCAATAGCTTTAAGCTGCGAAGTCTTGAGTCTATTCTTGCACAATGGGAATGTTGATGAAACAGTTCTTGTTGGTCACAGTGCATAAATATAATAAAAATTGTACTTTAAAAATAATACTAAACTACTACAATGCACATAGAAATGTAAATTTAAGATTTTTTATCCTTTTCTTTTTTTTTTAAATTAATTTCTAGATTTTTATTCTCTTTCTTTTTTCTTTTATTATTTTACACAGAGCCTCATCATCAATGCTGCTGAAGGAGAAAAGAATTGCAAAAGGAAAAGTACATCAAGAAGCAGATCTCAGAGGGCAGTAATGCATCAACAAAGCATTGAGAAAAACCATCTGGAAAACCTCAGTTGTGGATATTGTAATTTTAGTTTTAAAAACAATGATGAGTTGAAGACACATTTAAAAACACACAACAAAAGAAAGTATAAATGCACTCATTGCAGTTATGAATGTAATTTAAAATCAAAATTAAAAAGACATTTGATTACTCACAGCAATATAAAATTATTTAAATGTTCTGACTGTTTCTATGAATGTAATCGTAAAGGAAACTTAAAAACACACATGCTTACACACCGAGACGTAAAATTATTTAAATGTTCTGACTGTTCCTATGAATGTAATCGTAAAGGAAGCTTAAATGCGCACATTCTTAAACACGCAAATGTAAAACTATTTAAATGTTCTGACTGTTCCTATGAATGTAATTTAAAAACAAACCTAAAATCACATATGTTAACACACACAGATGTAAAACTATTTAAATGTTCTGACTGTTCCTATGAATGTAATCATAAAGGAAACTTAAAAACGCACATGCTCACACATACAAATGTAAAATTATTTAAATGTGCTCACTGCTCCTATGAATGTATTCAAAAAGGAAGCTTAAAAACACACATGCTTACACACCGAGACGTAAAATTATTTAGATGTTCTGACTGTTCCTATGAATGTAATCAGAAAGTAAGCTTAAAAGCGCACATGCTTACACACGCAAATGTAAAATTATTTAAATGTTCTCACTGCTCCTATGAATGTAATCTGAAAGCAAACTTAAAAAAACACATGTTTACACACACAAATGTAAAACTATTTAAATGCTCTCACTGCTCCTATGAATGTAATTTAAAAACAAGCCTAAAATCACATATGCTTACACACACAAATGTAAAATTATTTAAATGTTCACACTGCTCTTATGAATGTAATCAAAAAGTAAACTTAAAAACGCACATGCTTACACATGCAAATGTAAAATTATTTAAATGTTCTCACTGCTCCTATGAATGTAATCATAAAGTAAGCTTAAAAAGGCATATGCTTACACATGCAAGTGTAACATCAAAGAACTATACAAAGAGAAGAGAGAAGAAGTAAATTTAGAACAATAGAGACTCCACACATTCGCAAAACATCATAAAAATATATTGGATGAAGCATTCATATACACATGTACATCAAGTGAGGTTGTGATTAAAGGATGTCTAAAATCTGAAGATGAACGAACTATTTTGGTGGCCCAAGTAGGGGTGCACCGATTAATCGGCCACATTACCGATTAATCGGTAATCGGCTATTCACATGATTAACCGGCCGATTGTTTAAATCCTTTACCAGAACAAACCAACCTTTACAAGACCATTTCATAACTGCCAAGTTAATCATCAGATAGCTTCGACACAGTAACAAATAACAATACCAATATAATTTTCAAAATTGTTAGTCATTTTGTGTCTGGCTGCTATTATGGCTTTTGCCTTTTTTTTTTTTTTTTTTTTTTTTTTTTTTTTTTTTTTTTTACTTAAGAAACATTATAAATTATGAAACATTAACATATTATAATTGACTCATTGTTAATACAAATACATACATACAAATTGCATAAAAATACTACTAAATTTTGACAGTTTTCCTTGTTTTCTGTGTATACTTTTGCCTCTTCAATTCATGTTGTCTTCTATCTCAGCTCTCAAGCTCATCAGTATTTAAAGTTCAATACTCTTAAGTTATAATGTAGAAACATAAGAGTTTCCCCATTTTCAGGACACAGCCTTTTCCTTGTAGGTTCATGGATGTTACCACCTGTACTAAAGAGTCTTTCACTCTCAACAGATGATGGTGGTGCACTTAAATATTTTGAAGCCAAATTGCTCAATATTGGTAAAGTCTCCCGTGTCTTTTTCCACCAAAGAAATGAGTCTTCGCTTCTTTGAAGTGTTGCTATAGTTAAATATTGATCCAGTTCCTTTGCGCATCTACGAGTAACAGATTTACTCCTCTTGAGTTTGGGTTGCTCATCTGCTGTACTTGCAACGTCTAAGTTTGAATTTATTTTCATAGGCTTATTTGACTCAAAATCATCCAACAGTTTTGAAAGGGAAACAGTTTTAGGTACACTTTCATAAGTTTCATTATCTTGATCGTCATTAGAAGGGCTGTCTCCTGTTTGACTTTCAATAGAATCTATCTGAGCTTGATGTTCTACAATTCTATAACCCATTTCTTAATAGTGTCTTCTTTAATGTCATCCTTTTGAAATTTCAATTTAAATCTGGGATCGAGAAAAGTAGCCAAGCACAGAAATTTTTCATTTACGTATGATGCAAATCTTTTTTCAATTGATGCACTGAATTCTTCAACAGTTGAAATAATTCCACTAAATTCACCAGTAGGTTTGGTAGCTTTTAATAGAAATAATCTGAGAGCTAATTTTGTAGGGATTTTTTTGTTGGAGATCTTATACTCATTCAGAACAATGTGTAGTTGTTCACTTATTATTTCAGCTGTATGTGAACCAGGGAAAGGAACAACTCTAAGCACAGCTCTACATTGTTCAAACTCATCTGAAAGCCAATGACCTGTCACACTCAGAAATGGAGCATTATTTGTTGAAGCTGTCCAAATGTCTGTGGTCAAAGAAAGACTGCTAATTTCATCGAGCGATGTCTGAATTTTTGCTTTTACTTTCATAAATATATCCGGGATTATTTTGTCTGTGAAATATTTTCTTGATGGAATTCTGTAATTAGGACAGAGTTTTGCAATAAGCCTTTGGAATCCAATGTCAGATGTTAAAGAATATGGTTGAATATCAACAGCTATCATTTCTCCTATCAAATAATGTATCTCTTGGGACTTGTGATCATTAATATTCCAAATTTTACTCTTTTCTAAAACTGATTGTATAGTTGGTTGAACTTTTTTTGTAGGCTCATAGTTGCTGCAACTTGCTTCTGAAGTTCTTGGCTGTGACCAATCATATTGTCTTTTCAGCTTTTGCTTCATCTGAATGAATTTTCTTAATGTGGTTCAACATATTTGACGTGGTATAACTTTTTGCAGATTTTCCACCTCTTGATATGGTGGCTTTACATAATTTACAAATACATTTACTGTTATCCTTAGGATGAACATCAAAATACTTCCAACAATAACTGGTTGACATACTGCTTTCGTTACAAAGTAATTAATTTTTAATTATTTATATCTCTATAATCGAGATTCTAGAATCTAGAGTTATCTTTAAAATTTAAAATTTTTATTTTTTAATATATCTGAAAAGTAAGCAATAAAAATGATTTACATTAATAATGAAAACGTTGCATAGTTATTAGTAATAAATAATGTTGATAACTGCTATTTCTCGGTATTAATTTAAATTAATAATAAGTAATAATTTATTATTAATGAATAATAATAATTCATTACTTATTAGGTGTCCTTGATGAAAGGCCGATTAATCGATAATCGGCTACTTGGCTTATCGGTGTACCCTTAGGCCCAAGATCAGGCGCTTAGGACTAACTGGTTCAAAAAACATATTGAAGGAGAACTAATATCGGACAAATGCAGATTGTGCAGTAGTTGGTCAGAATCGGTGTGCCACATTTTATCGGGATGTGAGATTTTGTTACTAAGGGGCTTGTACACGGAAAGACATAACAGCATATGCCAGTTGATCCATTTCAGATTGTATAAAAAATTCGATATACCATTGAATACCAACAACCCGAATAATATAGAAGAAAACAATAGAGTATTAATTCTCTACGATTACAATATCCCAACAGACGCTCAAGTTACAAATAATAAACCAGATATAGTTATCCACAACAAACGAGAAAATAGTTGTATGATAGTAGAGTTTGGAGTCTCTTGGGATGGGGGTGTCTCGGCTTATGAAAGAGAAAGAACTGAAATAGGAATCTGGAACATAGATAGAATTGAGATAGTCCCAGTTACCTTGGGAGCAACGGGAATAATAAAAAGTCAGATAAAACATCTATAAATGCTACCTATACAGGTTTCTACATTGGAACTGAGTATAGCTGTTATATAAAAATGTATATATTAAGAATGGTATTGGGATACCGATAGAAGACGTCAAAGGACAGAAAGTGTGGGGTCATTCAAAGGATTGAGGTTTAATCCCGAATAACTCTATAAAAACCCTTAAAAAGGAGTAAATAAATAAAATTATTTAAACGTTCTAACCTCTTATGAATGTAATCTGAAAATAAACTTAAAAAGAGACATGCTTACACATGCAAATGAAAAGTTATATGTTCTGACTGTTCCTATGAATGTAATCAGAAAGGGAGGTTAATCAAACACATGCAAATGTAAAATAATTTAAATGTTCTCACTGCTCCTACTTTGAATGTAATAAAAATACACCAATTGAATGATGTCTAAAAAAAGGATAAGCATTTTTATCTTGGGGCTTGGGGGGGAGGGGGATTGTTAATGAATTAAAAATGTGATGATTTTATCTTCAAGGTTTGATCTTGAACATTCCTTATAATTAGGGATTGACCGGATATCCGGTTCCTGTCAGGATTTTTAAAGCATTGTTACCCGGTCGGGTATTAGTACTATCCGACTGGGTATCTGGTAGAAATAAAATTCATAAATATAGGAGCTAAAATTTTTAAATATTTGTTTTGTTTGTCATTCTGTGTTCCCAGTTTTTTTTTTTTTTTTTTTTTTTTTTTAAGATCTATTCTTTGTAGCGACACAGATATTCCTTTGGAAATTTATGTTAAATAAATAATCATATGCAATCGAATATTTATTAACATATATCTATAAACAAGTAAAATTGTATATATATATATATATATATATATATATATATATATATATATATATATATATATATATATATATATATATATATATATATATATATATATATATATATATATATATATATATATATATATATAAAAGAGATTGTCAAAGTTTTGGCTCATTTGAGCATTGTTATGCCGTGCCGAAATGGTCCTTATGAAAACTAAAGTTTCAACCCCCTCCCCCCGTTACTCCCTAACCGTTTGGTGTACTTCCTTCTATTTATATTCATTTTAAAGGTAATTTTTTTCTCTCTCAAATTGATTTTAACATTTTTCCTTTTAAAATAAATAATTTCGGAGAAAATTTCATTTTAGTAACTTGAGTCGGGATGGAACCCTTATGCAGGGTAGAAAAAAACCATGTTTTTTTTAAAAAAACCAAAAACCAATGGTTTTTTTAAAATAACCAATAAAAACCAGGTTTTTTTGGTTGTTTGTTTTTTTTGGTTTTTTATTACAATAATGAATCAATAGGTGAAATGACTAATGAAAAATGCAATATATTTTTTTATATAGAACAGTAACAAAATGATTGAAATGAAGTAAAAAATAAATTTGAATTTTTAAAAAATAATGTAAATTTGTGACATGAATATATATATATATATATATATATATATATATATATATATATATATATATATATATATATATATATATATATATATATATATATATATATATATATATATATATATATATATATATATATATATATATATATATATTGAAAAGAAAGAAAATCATAAATATACCTGGGTGAGTGGTGTGAATGGACAAAGGGGATTGTTGGATTTTGTGTGTGTGAGCTGGGAATGGAGGAATAGGTTGTTGGATGTCAACGTGCTGAGGGGAACTGCTATGGGTATTTCGGACCATTATTTGGTGGTGGCGAAAATAAAAGCTAAAGGAGGTTGGGAGGGAGAGGGAGGGTGGTGGAGATAGTACGGGTGGAGAGGTTAGGAGAAGAGAGGTGAATACACAAAGAGGGATAAGGGAGAAATGGGAGGAGGTTAGGGGAGGTGAGGTGGAAGGGGTGGAGGAAGAGTGGAGTAAACTGAAGGGAGCATTGGTGGAAGTTGCGAGAAGAGTGTGTGGGATAAAAAAAATAGGTAATGGTAGAAGAAAGGGGAGTGAGTGGTGGAATGAAGAGTTGGAGAATATGGTTAAAACGAAAAAGGAGGCTTTCTACAAGTATTTGAGTGAGAAAGATAGAGGGGGGTATGTATGCTTTATGGATTTGGAAAAGCGCATGATAGAGTTTGTAGGAGGAAATTGTTTGAGGTTCTATAAGGAGGAAGGGGGAGTGAGAGGTAGATTATTGAATGGAAATAAATCATTTTATGAGAACTGTAGAGCGAGGGTGAGGGTGAGGGTGAGGAGAGAACTGACTGAATGGTTTAACGTGGGAGTTGGACTGAGGCAAGGGTGTGTTAAGTCTCCGTGGTTGTTTAATGTGCTAATGGTTGGTGTTGTTATGGGGATGAAGAGGGAAGGGAAGGGTATTAGGTTGAGAAGTAGAGAGGGGAAATGGGAGGTAAATGTCTTGTTGTTTGCGGATGATGCGGTCTTAGTTGCAGAATCTGGGGATAAGCTGAGAATGTTGGTGAAAGATTTTGTGAGGGAATGTGTGTCTAAGGGATTAAGGGTAAACTCATCAATGGGAAAGTGATGAGGTTTGGGAGCAGGGTTGAGGCAATAAGAGGGGAGGAATGAGGGGGTGTCAAGGTGGGGGAGAGAAATTTGAGGAGGTAGAAGAGTTTAAATATCTGGGAATGCTAGTGGAGGGAAAAGGGGAAATGGATGGGGAAATAAAGAATAGAGTGATTGAAGGAATGAGAGTGATGGGGGGACTGAGGGAAGTATGGAAGAAGGGGAGAATATCAAAGGAAATAAAGGTAAGAATGTTTGAGAGTATGAGTCTGCCATCTGCAATTTATGGGTGATGAATGCTCAGATTAGGAAAAGATTAGAAGTTTTTGAAATGAAAGGATTGAGGGCTATGTGTGGGTTAAGGAGGGTAGATAGAATCAGGAATGAATGAATAAGAGAGATGTGTGGATGGAAGAGGGGAATAGTGGGCAGAGTGGAAGAGGGTGTATTAAGATTGTTTGGGCATATGTGTAGAATGGATGAGAATAGGATGGTGGGTAGAGTGATGAGATCCGAGGTAGAGGGAGGAAGGGGGAAGGGTAGGGGAGATATTAGGGGGGGAGGTTTGAATGTGGACGAAGGTAGAAAGTCACGGAGGACAGAGTGAGATGGAGGGCATGGTGAGGGGGAAGGGAGATAGAGTGTGGATGTGGTTGGGTAAACGAACTGTGACGGGCACCACCCCACGAGAGTGGGAAAGGTGAGGGGTAAAATAAAATAAAATATATATATATATATATATATATATATATATATATATATATATATATATATATATATATATATATATATATATATATTCAGAATTTTCTGAAAAATCAGTCATATATATATATATATATATATATATATATATATATATATATATATATATATATATATATATATATATATATATATATATATATATATATATATATATATATATATATATCGTATTTATATAGCTTGTATATAAATTCATTAATAAAAAATAAAAAAATTGGTTTAAACCAAAAAAACCATGGTTTTTTTCAGTTGTTTTAAACCAAAAAAAACCAATTGGTTTAAACCATCTGGTTAAAACCATGCAACCCTGCCCTTATGGCATTTTACCTTTCATTTAATTAGTGTTAATGTTTGACTTATAATTAAATAAATAAATGCGTTTTGATGAGAATAAAACTTTCTGTAATTAAATCTTCTCTTTAATTAATTATAATTAAAAACTAAAAAATAGGAAATAATAGTAATAATAAAAATTTGGCAACTCGTCCTCAGATAAACTAGATAGGATCGAGGTTTGTTTCAGTCTTTTTATGTACTTTTTACTCCATATTAAATGTAACCAAATTTTTTGTGTTCCTACTGTGTTTTCGATTTGATTTATTATATTTTTTTCCAGTTCGTTTAGGAAGTCATGGCTTCTTCTTCATGTTTTCGTGTTCGAAAAAGAAGTAAAATTTGCCTAATTATTAATTTGTCACACCAAATGATGGACAGTAAGTTGCATATGGGGTGTACCTCTTGAAATCTTTATTTTACGACATGTGCACAGTTGGTTTAGACTTAAAAGAAGATGATAGACTCACTGTGCAAGAAGGTTTCTTATTTTGGGAGAAAGGAAGAATACATTACCAATTGCAGAAGCATTGCATACCCAAAGTTGAAAAATTATACAATCAATGGTGCATGGGGTTGGTTTCTCTCTCACACAGTTCTCCTTGAAAAGGTGGTGGGTTTCAGGAATATGCTAGCATAAAAAACGAAAGTCAAAAGGAGAACGTTTTTGCATTCATATCCGAATTTGATGATCTCTTTGATATTGCAGCAGAAAATGTCCTTTCAAGAATGAACAGCCCAGAGGACAGAGTTTTTAACTACGAAAATGCAAAAGGGTTATTCATGAAACATGGGAGGTGTTGATTTGAAAACGTCTCGAGCTGAAGAAGAGAGGGTAACGAGAAAAGCTAAAATGGAAGAGCTAAAGCAGAAAAATGTAGGCAATTTTATAATTTTCTCAGTTTTATAATTTTTATAATTTCCTCAATTCTCAGTCATTGAATATTCAACCGGAAATAAATTGTTTCCACAGAAGAAGAAAAGTATTAATTAAAACTTTCATCATATAGCAGTGACTTGGAAGAGTAGACTCCGGAACCAATGGACTTGAACGATCAAATCCTTTAGGAATCTACGACAGAAGGCGATGACGGAACAAGGAGTCCTGATTAGAAGAAAAAAAGTCATCTGAAGGAACAATGAAATAGTTACTGAAAACCTATCAGTGTTACTAGTTAGATGCAATATTTCGGACAGAAACGCTGTGATGATTATGGTAGCTACTGTTGAAGTCCTAAATTGTAAATAGAAAAATTAGTATTAAGTAGGAATGCCATTAGAGATCGTAGATTAATGTACCATATGTCTACAGCACGAAAAATTAAAGACCGCTTTAAAAACTGAAACTTGGAAGGTGTTGTTTTGCACTGGGATAGTAAACTATTACCAAACCTTCTACAAAAGAAAAATGTTGAACGGTTGGCAATTTTGATAAGTAGTAGAAATGAGGAACAATTATTAGGTGTACCGGCATTGGTAAATATCATGGGGGGGGGGGGTTACTCAATCCGAAGCCTTTTGTGTAGCTCTTGATGAAGAATGAGGTGTGAGTAAAAAGATAGAGGCCATTTATTTTGTCCACACCTGTAAATACAGGACGACTTAGGGGTAAGTGTACCGTAATTGAAATAGGACTTTTATATTTGGCTTGTAGGCACCATATCTTGGAAGTAATTTTGAAGGCAATTTTGGACTTTTTTTTTTAATATATATATATTGAACTAAAGTACATTATTCATATTAAATTGTTTGAACAATTTTTTAACATATATATATATATATATATATATATATATATATATATATATATATATATATATATATATATATATATATATATATATATATATATATATATATATATATATATATATATATATATATATATATATATATATATATATATATATATATATATATATATATATATATATATATATATATATAATATATATATATATATATATATATATATATATATATATATATATATATATATATATATATATATATATATATATATATATATATATATATATATATATATATATATATATATATATATATATATATATATATATATATATATATGATGGATGAGATGCCATTTTTTCTCATTTGCGGATACGGATGCGGACATGAAATTTTCGTCAAGTGCTTATAATTAATTTTATAATTTTCTCAGTTTTATAATTTTTTATAATTTCCTCAGTCGTCAGTCATTGAATATTGAATCTGAAATAAATTGTTTCCACAGAAGAAGAAAAGAACGAATTAGAGACTTCATCATGAGACACCGGAACCAATGGACTTGAATGATCGAGTCCTTAAGGAATCTATGACCGAAGGCGATGACGGAACAAGAAGTCCTAATAAGAAGAAAAAGAAGGGCAGCCGAGGATGTAATGAAATAGTTACTGAAAAGCTATCAATGTTAGTAGATAGATTCAATATTTCGGACAGAAACGCTGTGATGATTATATTAGTCATTGCTGAAGTCTTAAATTGTAAATAGAAAAGTATAAGTAGGAGTGCCTTTAGAGATAGTAGATTAATGTACCATATGTATAGAGCACGAAAAATTAAAGATCGTTTTGAAAACTGGGACTTGGAAGGTGCAGTTTTGCATTGGGATATTAAACTTACCAAACCTTCTACAAAAGGAAAATATTGAACTGTTGGCAATTTTGGTAAGTAGTAGAGATCATGAACAATTATTAGGTGTACAGGTGTTGGTAAATAGCATGGGGTTCACTCAATCATAAGCCATTTGAAGCTCTTGAAGAATAGGGTGTATGTGAAAAGATAGAGGCTATTTGTTTCCACCACATATGTAAATACAGGACAAGTTAGGTATGTGTACCTTTGTTGAAAAAAGCACTAGGAAGGAATCTTATATTTGGCATGTAAGTACCATATATTGGAGGTTGTTTTTAAGGCAATTTTTTTTACTTAAACCCAAAAATTAAAAAAATTTCAAATCCATTGGTCGAACATAGACCAGTCTAATTACAAAGTTAGGGTAAAGGACGAAACTGTTGAAAGCAATAAAAAATTCGAATAAGGGGGTTCTTTTCTTCTTTCTTAGTTGATGATTATCTATAATTCATAAAATTGAGTTATATATTCTTAGGTAAAATTCCCCCGAATGAAGTTGGTTTTTTTATTTTTAATAATAATTTATGTTAGCATGTGGTTTCGAGCACCTAATGCTGTGATGGTTCCTAATGAAGATTTAAAATTTATCAAGAACATCATTCAATATCGTCAGACCAAGGCATCTCAGAAAAAACTCTAGATAAAAATTTAAATCACATGTAGCATTTAAGCCCAGAATAGGTTTGCTTTAGCTCATTTGATCAAAAGGTTTCAGATACGTAAAATGGCTATGAAAATACTTTCATACTCTAATATTAATAAACCTGATGATTTTGATAAAATAGTAAGAGTTCAAATTCGTTTGGAATCAACCAGAAAATTATTCAAGGAATATATTATTGAACTTTATTATTTTGTCTCAGAACAAAACTTGGACACTTTTTAGCTCTTCAAGATACCCACAGATTTTCTCAGTCACGATCCAGACACCTGACTTGAAAATCAAGATTACTTGAAATGCCAAACAATATTTACATAAAAGATTATAATAATAGTGTCACAAAAGATGAGGAGCAAAAGCAGTACCTTCTTCAGGTGGCAGTGAAACGTTGCTGCTTGTATCCAGACGAATTGAAAGACAACCTTTCAAAACTATTATCAAATTGATCATGTATTGTCCTCCTGTTTGCCTTGAGTGTATTACTTAAATAAATAAATTAGTATTTCCTTTTTATTGACAAATTAACTTTGAGTTCTTTGTAAAACATTCCATTATAATTATGTCTAATTTTCGGGTTTAAAATGTGTGACCTTCAAGGTCTCATGGAAATGTTTTGCTGAGGATACGAGTATCAATTATTCTTTGTCTCGGGTTCAATATTTTCAATATACAAAATAGCCTCCATGACTTACACGTATTCTGTAAATGTCATACTATAGGGTGCTAGACCCAGAATGAAGATACCAAATTGAAATTTTCTCAGAAACTGTTTATTTTACAAGGAAAAGTGTTATAATTAATTTGAAAGACAAAAAAAATTATCTTTAAAATGAATATACCTAGAAGGCAGTACCTTAAACGGTTAGAGAGTAACGGGGGTGAAAACTTTTTTTTTTTTCTCGAAAATTCGTGATTTTTCATAACTTTAGGACTCTTGAGGCACAGGTTAACAGGTTGGGTTGAAACTTTGGCACTCTCAGTTTTTCATCACATAGCACATTTTTGACCTATAGCCCGAATGAAAATCTAAAATTGATTTTTTAAAACAACCACCTACTTTAAACAAGAGTTTAATATATGTGATATGCAAATTGGATGAGCAGACCTAAAAATTGTATACATAAATTTTTTTTTTGCGAGATATATTGGTAACATTTTTGTCCCAGATGTGAACCATCAACTTCAGGTATAAGTTTACTTCATCAGCTAAAGTCTCTACAGATTTAACCTTCTCAAACAAAGTCAATCATAGAAATATCACTCAGACAGGCTGCTGTCAAGTGTCATGAATTCCTTCACAGGAATTTATCTTAATTGTAGTGTTTTATTATTTTTAGTAATTGGAATGATACTGCACTCATTGCAACTCTTCAGTAGGAGGATATAAAATTTTATATACTTTCACTATTTTATCCATTGTATATACTTTTATCTATTTTAAGCTTCATTTATATAGGAGACATTCTATTGAATTCTTCTTCCATAGGTTGTTGTAAATATTTATTTATTATTTTTTTTTTTTAATGTGGTCATACCAAAGTTTACCCTATGGTAATACCAAGACACTGCACTTCGAGCGCTTCCACTTTTAGGCAATTATTTATAAAAAAAAAAAAAAAAAAAAAAAAAAAAAAAAAAAAAAAAAAAAAAAAAAAAAAAAAAAATTAAAAAGAGCTTCAACGAAAACTGTTTGGTTTTTAAGGTGCTTCAAAATGTAACAATCTTTATATTTTCTCGTAAATTAATTTTAAAAGAGAATTCAAGTCAATTGCGGGATGAGTTGAGGTATTTTCTTTTCTTTAAACTTTACTACCATGATTTTTCAAATAAAACTCCTGCATTACATTTAACATTCCTAAATATATATGTTTATATTATGGAACTTCTTGAACCAACGTTCTTAGAAAAACAAATTATTTAATTGAATAACACTATTTTCGACCCTTCTCTAGCAGGTCAAGGTTTTTAAAAATAAACTGAGCAAAATTCAGCTACAGGTTTTTATAATATAATATACATATATATATATATATATATATATAATATATATATATATATATATATATATATATATATATATATATATATATATATATATATATATATATATAT
>SEYY01000624.1:80290-105290 GCA_009176605.1 Armadillidium nasatum
TTCAGCTTCAAAAAGAAAAGCTTCAGCTTCACAAAGAAAAGCTTCAGCTTCACAAAGAAAAGCTTCAGCTTCACAAAGAAAAGCTTCAGCTTCACAAAGAAAAGCTTCAGCTTCACAAAGAAAAGATTCAGCTTCAGCTTCAAAAAGAAAAGCTTCAGCTTCACAAAGAAAAGCTTTTCAGCTTTTCTGAAGCTGAAGCTTTTCTTTGTGAAGCTGAAGCTTTTCTTTTGTGAAGCTGAAGCTTTTCTTTGTGAAGCTGAAGCTTTTCTTTTTCTTTGTGAAGCTGAAGCTTTTCTTTGTGAAGCTGAAGCTTTTCTTTGTGAAGCTGAAGCTGAAGCTTTTCTTTGTGAAGCTGAAGCTTTTCTTTGTGAAGCTGAAGCTTTTCTTTTTGAAGCTGAAGCTTTTCTTTGTGAAGCTGAAGCTTTTCTTTGTGAAGCTGAAGCTTTTCTTTGTGAAGCTGAAGCTTTTCTTTGTGAAGCTGAAGCTTTTCTTTGTGAAGCTGAAGCTTTTCTTTGTGAAGCTGAAGCTTTTCTTTGTGAAGCTGAAGCTTTTCTTGTGAAGCTGAAGCTTTTCTTTTTGAATCTGAAGCTTTTCTTTGTGAAGCTGAAGCTTTTCTTTGTGAAGCTGAAGCTTTTCTTTGTGAAGCTGAAGCTTTTCTTTTTGAAGCTGAAGCTTTTCTTTGTGAAGCTGAAGCTTTTCTTTTTGAAGCTTTTCTTTGTGAAGCTGAAGCTTTTCTTTGTGAAGCTGAAGCTTTTCTTTGTGAAGCTGAAGCTTTTCTTTGTGAAGCTGAAGCTTTTCTTTGCTGAAGCTGAAGCTTTTCTTTGTGAAGCTGAAGCTTTTCTTTGTGAAGCTGAAGCTTTTCTTTGTGAAGCTGAAAGCTTTTCTTTGATGAATCTGAAGCTTTTCTTTGTGAAGCTGAAGCTTTTCTTTGTGAAGCTGAAGCTTTTCTTTTCTTTGTGAAGCTGAAGCTTTTCTTTGTGAAGCTGAAGCTTTTCTTTGTGAAGCTGAAGCTTTTCTTTGTGAAGCTGAAGCTTTTCTTTGTGAAGCTGAAGCTTTTCTTTTTGAAGAAGCTTTTCTTTTTGAAGCTGAAGCTTTTCTTTGTGAAGAAGCTGAAGCTTTTCTTTTTGAAGCTGAAGCTTTTCTTTGTGGAAGCTGAAGCTTTTCTTTGTGAAGCTGAAGCTTTTCTTGTGAAGCTGAAGCTGAAACTTTTCTTTGTGAAGCTGAAAGCTTTTCTTTGTGAAGCTGAAGCTTTTCTTTGTGAAGCTGAAGCTTTTCTTTGTGAAGCTGAAGCTTTTCTTTGTGAAGCTGAAGCTTTTCTTTGTGAAGCTGAAGCTTTTCTTTGTGAAGCTGAAGCTTTTCTTCTTTTGTGAAGCTGAAGCTTTTCTTTGTGAAAGCTGAAGCTTTTCTTTGTGAATCTGAAGCTTTTCTTTGTGAAGCTGAAGCTTTTCTTTGTGAAGCTGAAGCTTTTCTTTGTGAAGCTGAAGCTTTTCTTTGTGAAGCTGAAGCTTTTCTTTGTGAAGCTGAAGCTTTTCTTTGTGAAGCTGAAGCTTTTCTTTATGAAGCTGAAGCTTTTCTTTGTGAAGCTGAAGCTTTTCTTTATGAAGCTGAAGCTTTTCTTTGCGAAGCTGAAGCTTTTCTTTGCGAAGCTGAAGCTTTTCTTTGTGAAGCTGTTGGACTTTAACTCAAAAATGGTAATATACAGAAGAACTGGGATTACAGATTTGGAATTAGGGGTCCAAATCCTTGGCCGGTTTTAAAATTAAGCCGATCTATAAATGATAAGAAAGTTATAAGAATTTAAAAATTACAAACTTTGATCGGAATATTTCAAAAGTTAAACTTAAAATGATTTCACAAGTTTTCACCTATTAAATCTCAAGAGAATCGACATATACTCAACTAAAACCGAAATCATCTGTTTGAACTCATTTTTTTCAAATGTTTAAGTATTATATGAAGTTCAACTTCCGTAGGAATTGAGAATTTTTCTCAATTTTTTTTTTTTTTTTTTTTTTTTTTTTTTTTTTTTTTTTTTTTTTTTTTATGCATTTTCAATGGTAATTATTTTTGATTGCCGACCTCCCAGAAACTGAGAAGAAAATCAACTTTTCGATTTTATGAGCAAGTGTTTTTTCAAAATCTGAAAAACGTTTAAGTATATTTTACGATATATCGGAGATCATTTTCGAAGGGGAAAAGTCCTTATTGAGTAAAATCAATTATGGGCCACTATTTTTGCCTCGCGTCACTTCTCGCTATCTGCTACGATTTTTGAGATATTAACGGTTTAATAATTCTTAGGATTTATTTCTTGCAATTACGACAAGGACTTGCATTGTGAAATGTACTTTTTCAGAGTCCCGGTCCAGAACAACGGTGTCGGAGTGTGAATTTCTTTAGGAACTTGTTCTCAAAAACTACTATTTTAGAGCCTCGTCCCTATAAAAATTATTTTAGAAAAATTTCTTATGAGTGACTTTTTAGTGGAATGTTACCCTTATACATAACGCTACTTGTATTTGATCATATATATATTATATATATATATATATATATATATATATATATATATATATATATATATATATATATATATATATATATATATATATATATATATATAGAAGAGAGAAAGAGAGAGAGAGAGACAGAGAGAGAGATGGACACGATTTTGATTTTCAAATTCAAAATCATTTTAAAATCAAAATCATGATTTTAAAATCAAAATCATGATTTTTATTTTTATTTTAAAATCACAAAATTCTAGCTGATTTTGATTTTGATTTAAAAACACAAAATTCTAACCGATTTTGATTTTGAAACTACATCAAAAATCACTGAAATCACTTGTAAGACAGTTAATCTCAAGCGATGTAGAATTAGAAGAACTACTTTTCTTTACTCTGGGCTATGATCGCTTTGGGACAGTCCTTTTCAGTCGCTTCCTTTTTTCCTTGCGTGATAACTTTTTTTCCTTTCAATTATCTTTCTTCCTCTTTTTTTATTAATTAAAATAATTTTAAGGTCTCTTGTAATGTTATTGTTTTAATTTCAGTTTTATCACGCAATAAACGAAACTTCCAAAAACAGAGAGAGAACTAGTTTTATCTTCTCAGTTAGCATCGCTACAGGACAACCCTCTTCACCGTTGTCTTTCACATGTTTGTGATAAATCTTATTTTATTGTAGTCAATTTTTACCATTTATAAAAATTTCATTAATCAAGCCTATATATATATATATATATATATATATATATATATATATATATATATATATATATATATATATATATTATATATATATATATATATATATATATAATATATATATGTATATATAATATATATATATATAATATATATATATATATATATATATATATATATATATATATATATATATATATATATATATATATATATATATATATATATATATATATATATATATATATGTGTGTGTGTGTGTGTATGTATGTGTGTGTGTGTGCATGTGCATGTGTGTGTGTGTATGTATGTGTGTGTGTGTGCATGTGCATGTGTGTGTATTTGTCTGTTTATGTGTTTGAATTTATTGTGTATTTGTCTGTGTTCAGGTGTGTTTGCCACAGGCTTCGGATTCGGATTCAAGAAATTCAGAACTCATCTGGATTCGGATTCGAATCCTTTCGTTTTCAGTAATCTTAAATCCAAACAACTTTCTTTTTTTTCTACTGATAAAAATTTCTGGCCTCTTAGGGGGGAGAACGTAGCGCGCCGTCCGAAGCGATGAAAGTATCTCCCATTGGGCTTAACCGCGGGGTGATAGGGTGAACTAGACTATTTCTTTTCACTTCGTTGCCCTTTGGTTCGTTCCTTTTCGCGTTTCACCTTCTCAGAGGGTCTCTAGTATATCCTCGTCTCACGTTGGAGTGTCAATGCTCCCACTTCTCCTTCCCCCGACTCCCTTCTCTTGTTCCCGCAAATTTGCAAGCGCTTACTCTTACATTACGTTTAAAATACAACTTCAAAATGGCGAAATATAAAACTGCCTCAGAGATGCTTTGAAGGATGGCATCCAAAGAATGGCCCTCATTCACCTTTCCCCCATTACCACTTGGGAGTTGGTGACCTCCGGTGATGGGGTTGGTGCCAGCAAGACCTCTATGCCGACTTTCCCTGGTGCAAGGTCTTCCTTTTTCATTAAACTCAACATTCGTGGTCCCTTTTTTTTTAATTTCCACTTTGCCTCTCTGATAATTTGACACTTAATTGAAACCAGATTGTCAATAATAGATTTTAAAAAAAAAAAAAAAAAAGCTCAATGTACTGGGTCAGCATTTGTGCAGATACAAAGATTTTTTTTTTTTTTTTTTTTTTTTTTAAATTAAAAATGCTTTCCACGAGTTTTCACAAAGTATAATAATCTAGTTTTCATTGAAATTCTGAACAATTTTAGAGTAAGAATGTTTTTCACTGGTGTCATGAATTTTCAATTTACTTCGATAATTAACGCTGTCACATAAATTATATTTAGGTAATTAAAACTAAAATGCCTAGTCAGGTTCACAATGATTTATCTTAAAACACAATGAAAACTAAAGATTACAGTATTACTTTTCGTTAATAATAATAATAAAATTTGGAAAAACTTCGATTCAAACGATTGAACTATATATAAATCAAATTTGTGAACTTACTGAACAAAGATGGGTTGAGAGTAAATATTTCTACTGCTTAAATTTTACATAATTGTGGATAACCATTTTTCCTTTGACCTATTATTATAATTATTATTTATGGGTTGAAGACGAGCTAGGTATCCCAGGTACTCTAGTTGTTGTGTTAAGTTCGAGGGAGTATCTCAAGTATGTAGATGTGGAGTGCTGATGTTCATTTTGTACTTGCACGATACTAAACTTTCATCTAAGGTTTGAGTGGTTATTTGATATATGGTGGGTGGGTATGTACGAATGTTAATTTATACTGTAAGTCTATTGTGTAAATTATATTGTCTTGTTATATCTTTTATTGACCCATTCTCAGGTCTCTAGGGTTACAAAGGGAATATAGTTTTTGCTGTATCCTTTGGATATATGTAGGTTCAATGTTTTGGTGAAGGTGTTGATGGCTTGCGTTAAATTTCTGAGATATATTTCTTCAGTTCCCCTCATCACTCCTGGATGTTGTTTAGATGTGAGAGATCCCCACCTACATCGACATTCGGGAACAAACGCAAGGGAAATTAATGTTTTTTTTTTTTTTACAGAACGCCACCACTCACGGGCAGAGCCCTTTTCATGGAGGGGGCACACACACATGCACAAAGCTCATTCAAACACACACACCTAACGCACATGTTTTCAGAATTACTTCTGATTACATATTCAAAACAAAAAATTTTTTTATTAAAACTTTCTGAAAATGTTTAATAGTATTACCAATTTCAAAACCTTCCAAAAGACAGTTACCACATCCTCTATAGTGAAAATTTTGCTTAACTGGTTTCCCAAAATACCGCATTAGTCCCTAATCCTCTTCTGCTCACACCAATACTTCTAATTTCGCATTATGACACTTCCCCATCGTGTGGCACCATCACTTTAATAATACAGCATTTAACACCGCTTGCACCTTCCATCATTATAATTGATACACTTTTGGAACAGAAATATGTACTACAAAAACTACATAGAACATTAATTAAAATAAAATATTTTGGAGTTTACTTTTTATTTGGGGGGGAAGGGGGATGAATATATATGTTGACTGACGAGTATTTAATGAATTCATTTTCAAGTGCTTACCATAATATGAAATCATAATAAAGTAACTTAGATAACTAAATTAAATATTTCTATACAAGTTTGTTTACTTAAAAAGTTTTTTATATTCTAATAAAAATATTCCTCACAATTTCAAATTGTCTGAATGTTTAATTTTTTTCAATATGTATCACATCATAACCTGTTGGTCCAAGGTCAGATTATGAACTATAATTGGAATACCTTTTCCAAGGAGTAAATGTACTTTTGGCATTGCTTATACAGATCATGTCTAATACTTGTAAAATGACGACCTTATAAAGAATTTCATTTGTAATACAAATTTGTTTTATACTTTCTCATCACGTCTTCCATCTCTTTTTTTTCCTTCATTACGTACTATCTTTTTGGAGGTCTTTAAATGTTATGTACAGTAAATATATTTCTTCATCCTGTCTCCCATAATTAAATCTATCAATTGTTCATTTTTGTAATATTTTATTATTTTTTTTAAATAAAATGCTCACATCTAAAGTGCACTGCTCAATTCAAAGAGAGGAGCTTCTCTATAGGCACACTCTACGTAGGATCCTTCCTCATGATGGATAGAAAAAGCGTCTTCCTGAAGGTGAGTCAAATCATAATACATTTAAGTCAAAGTAGCGGTTACCTTTCGTCATAACACTTAATTCATTTTTTGCTTCATTTTCTATAGTGAAGTTCTCATATTCCTTTCCTCGATCGTGTGGTTTAAACTCTTTTTGCCTTTTTTGTTTTTTGTCAGTATTCCATACTCTTTCCCCAACAATCAAGTTCCATTTGTTGCTACTCAATTATTTCACCTTTGCAGTTCATACTATCTGTTCTAATTTCCAAATTAAAATGAAGTTTCATGGGGGAACAATTTTTACCCATAATTCCATAAATTTCCTACATAGTTTTTTTAAAACTTTTAGTTTGTACAATTATTTTATTTTATTTTGTCTTAAAATTTCGGTGAGTCAACATATGCCTCTTTAAACTTCCTTTCCAATTACATTCAAATCCACAATCAAAACATTTAAATAATCTTACATTTTGATGAGTTAATAAATGCGACTTCAACCTGTCCTTTCTATTACACTGGTAGCTACATTGCAGACATTTAAATGACTTCGAACCCCCGTGGGTTAACGAGTGTCTTCTTAAGTTGTCCTTTTGATTACATTGGTAACTACAGTCCGTACATTTAAATAATTTAAAATTCCCATGCGTTAACAAATGCCTTTTCAAATTATCTTTTTGATTACATTTATGATTACATTGCGGGCATTTAAATAATTTTAAATCCCCATGAGTCAAAATATGTCTCTTTAAATTCCCTTTATCGTTACATTCATAGGAACAGTCAGAACATTTAAGTAATTTTATCTTTCCATGGGTTAATAAATGCTTATTTAATCGCCCTTTATGATTACATTCATAGGAACAGTGAGAACACTTAAATCTCTTTTCTGGGTGTATCTGCAGGTGATTTTTCAGTTCCCTTTTAAAATTAAAGCTTAAGTCACAATGCATACAACTAAATTTTTTCAAATGTCCATTTTCAATATTCTTTCTTCTTGACTCCTGAGCTCTGTTTCTTGATATAATTTTTGCTTCGACACAACAACTTCCTACACCACGTTGATTCCTAAATTGGCTCTGCAAGAAATAATATATATATATATATATATATATATATATATATATATATATATATATATATATATATATATATATATATATATATATATATATATATATATATATATATATATATATATATATATATATATATATATATATATATATATATATATATATATATATATATATATATATATATATATATATATATATATACCTCGTTAAAAACTTGGACAACACAAACAGCAAAAGAGTCTGGAAAACAATCCACACCATCCACAACGCAAAAAACAACCCACTTCCCACTCACGAAATACCAACCAATCCTACAACACAAACTCCATTGACCTCCAAATAACACATCAACTTACTGGCCACACATTTCGCTAAACGAAGCAGCTTACCCACTCACCCCCAAAACAGGAAGATAATAAAAAAATTGAAAAAACTATGCAACAACCAAAACAACTTAATCGTCATCACACAAAACACCATTAAAACCATCAAAAACTCTCCAGCAACTGGCCCAGACAACATATCGAACATTCACCTAAAACACCTATCCTACCACACAACCCAATACCTAACCTCCATCTTCAACAACTCCATCCAACTCAACTATATCCCTCCCCAATGGAAAAAAGCACTAATCATTCCAAAACTAAAACAGGGCAAAGACCCATCAAACCCCTCCTCATATCGCCCAATCTCCCTCCTATCCACTATCTCAAAGCTACTTGAAAAACTAATACTAAATTCTATCCTCCAATTCATCCCACAACAAAGCTTCCAACACGGTTTCAAACCCAACCACTCCACCACCACAGCTCTCAACAACATCATCCAACCAATTATAAACGAGCTAAACCATAAACCACACCACAAAACTATATTAATAGCAATAGATATAAACAAAGCCTTCGATACTGTCCCAAGACACAATCTAATCCATAAAATCCTCCAATCCAACATCCCAACAAACATTAAGAAATGGTTAGCCAACTTCCTCTCAGGAAGAACAGCCCAAATACAACAAAACGGCCAAAAAATCTTGGTCCATAAACATAAGAAACGGAGTACCCCAGGGAGCCATACTATCCCCCACACTATTTATCCTATACACAGCAGACCTTCCTCAACCCCAAACAACACACACCCACATTACCTCTTACGCTGACAACATAACTATTGCCACCACCCACCAAAATCTCGATACCGCAACAACAATCACACAAGACTACTTAACACAAATCCAAACATGGCTGACAAAAAACCGGATGACGGCATCCCCAAACAAATCCTCCATAACCCTCATAACAACAGACAAACACCTATCCAACACCCACCCACAAGCTCTCCTAAACAACACTCCATACCCCTCAACAAAAATCCAAAGATTCTCGGCCTAACCTTTGACCCCCACCTCACTTTCACCAAACACATCCAAAATACCACCTCAGCCGCAAACAGAAAACTCAACATCCTCAAAACAGTGGCCAACACAGACATAAACAACAACATACAAACCTCAATTGCAATCTACAAACAATTTATACGCCCCACCATCAACTATGCCTCCCCTGTCTGGCACCCAATGCTCTCCAATCAAAACTTAATGACACTCCAAATAACACAAAATAGAGCCCTTCGCACAATTACCGGCTGCACACCCACAACCCCTCAACAACACTTACATAATGAAACCAAAATACTACCTTTAAAAAACCACCTCGAAATGACAGGCACTCAATTTTACGCAAAAACCCGCTTACCCACACACCCATGCAACAACACCCTCCTCCATTCTACCAATCACAGACTAAAACAACCTCTATCATCCACTGGTACCTTCTACAAACAAATCCTAAATCACATCCCCCCACCCCACCCCAATACCACAATAACCAAACATATTCACACTCAACAAACGCATTCCTATTTGATAAACAGATCACCAAACAACATCCTTAACACCCCCCTCCCGAAATAAACCCCGACTTCAGCAACCTCCCAAGACACTCATTAGCAAGATTGAGATGTGGGCACCACCCTAACTCACAACAATACAAGCACAAATACAATATAAATCAGACATCACCCACGTGTACCAAATGCGAAGAGACCCAGGAGACCGAGCAACACTTTCTATTACACTGTACTTCCATTTCTCGCCCCAGAATCTCCTGGCGCATCACTTCCTTGGAAGATTTCTGGACGAGGCCAACTGCGGCGAGCGGCTTCATTAGCGAAGTGTGGCCACCTCAGCGTGGGGTGGTCAGGGGGTGAGAAGGTAAAAAAAAAAAAGAAGGTATATATATATATATATATATATATATATATATATATATATATATATATATATATATATATATATATATATATATATATATATATATATATATATATATAATATATATATATATATATATATATATATTAGGGTGTTCTTTATTTTTTTATATCAAAATGTTTGGACGTACAGTATACCCTCTATTCTGAATCTCTTACGTCTAAAATGTTGTTGTTTAATTTTAGCATTGCAAGAGGTTGTCAACCCATACCAACCTGAGTTGCGAATTAATATTTTTGCTTACTCATATTTCTGTACTGTACTAACGTTCACCTTCAGTTTCTTATTGTCAGTTACATTAGGAGGACACGTTTGATTCTGTGACTCTATATTATTATTCTTAATAATGTCATACACTGCGAAGTGATGAAAAAAAGTTTTAAGTTGGACGTGCGAACCAACAAATAACTGGAGTTAAACTACCATCCAGTTAACAAGTATTATCCGTCATATTTTATAATCTGTGAGAGGTTAGGTTTACACTCAGTGAAAGTACGAATGTTGTGAGATATTTTGAAAAAAAAAGTAAGGATTCTAACATGATCTCTTCCCAATAGCGTAAAAAAATTGCTGAACTTACATTCTACCTGGTAAAACCTACAGAAAAAATGTAAAAAAAAATCTTCAGAGACCTTTAGACGTGAAATAAAATTGCAAATAACTTAGATAACCTCTTTGATATGGCCCATGCAAATGTCTTCAAATGATTAAAATCGAAGATAAGATTTTCTTGTTTCGACAGAGGGGACAAGGACGGACAGGTTGCTAAGATGGTATTGACAAAAATCCTTTAAAAGAGGAAGAGAAAAGAAAAGAAAAAAGAAAATCAAGCAACTTCATCTATTGTATGTGCCCTCCAATCCTCCGAGTAGATGATACAGATACGACGATCTTTAGTTCATCTGAAAGCAGTAATGAAGATTTTGTTTTAAAACCCATAGTGGATGTGTGAAAGTGTGGAAAGACAAGGAACTAAAGACGTCATGACACCGAAGTTAGCGGCTGCATTAGACAGATGCAATTTGAGCATAAGAGATACTCTTTATATCCTTCAGGTAACAGCAGAAGCCCTAGGACATGATATTGATGAGTTTTCTATAAATCGATCGACCTTTCAACAAGCTCGGCAAAACCTAAGAAAGAATCGTGCTAAGGAAATAAATTCGCGTTTCAAGAAAGTATTCAAAATTTTGTTATACTTCAATGGAATGATAATCTTTTACCTTTCTTAATAAGGAATTTAAAAATAAGTCATTACGAAGTGATTCCCTTAAGCTAATTAAACTATGCATAATACTTTCGGGTGGATTTTTGGCTCAGAACTTATTCATCCTCCAGGGGCAATGCATTAAGATCGTTGGATGGCTCGAGCAATTTATTCTTTAAAAATGTATTTGTTAAGACATGAAATTCAGTTATGTAATGAAGATACGAAGTACCTACAGCTTCTTTGTATATTTATTGTGAAAGTTTATATAAAACCATGGTATAGAACTCAAGAATACTGATCGCATTTTATCTGAAGCAACTCTGAACAAATTTAGGCAGCATTTGTGATACTTATCAGAGGAAGCGTCAATTTTATCGCTATTTGACGACAATGTAACTGTTGAAACCAAAATGAACATCATACAAAATTTAAATAACGATTGTCAAAACTATACAAAGAAGTATGTTGTTTCACTTAGTAGAATAGACGATATATTCTTTGCTAAGTATTTTTACTCTAATTGTTATATCGATGGTGTAGTGCACACAAGTTGTAAGTACAAATTTGAGTAAAATTGAGTTAAGTACAGTCGTGAACAAAAGTTCGTTCCTATTAGGCTGGAAATAAATATTTATATAAAATGGAAATCATTTCATAAAAGCTCTATTTTGAATAAAAAGACAATAAAAACATTGAGAGGGGCTTAATTGAACTGTTTTTGGCTGAACCTGAAATGATCCCCATTTTATATAAATATTTATTTCCAGCCTAATAGGAACGAACTTTTGTTCACGACTGTACATAGAAAGTTATTTTCGGACGTAACAATTCTGTGTGCACACAATTGGTGTGTTTATTTAAATCCAAAACTAGTAGCGCCATCTACCAATTGTTGTAAGCACAGAATTGTTACGTCCGAAAATAACTTTCTATGTACTTTACTCAATTTTACTCAAATTTGTACTTACAACATGTGTGCACTACACCATCGAAATTATTATTATTATTTTGAACAAACCGTGGATTAATATACAACAAAATCTAGAATGACCTGTTTTATAGACTGAAAATAAGCAGAAATATCCTGAAAGAAAGCCCTTAAACAAATAGACAGAGCATCTCTTATGAAATCTCTAAGCAAACTGTTGGATCCTTAAAAGTAGTGAACTGTACAGTGGAAAGAGTCATAAAGTTGATGCAGGAATTTCATGAACGTTTAACTACAGACGAGCAGCAGAGGGAGCATTTGTTGTGTTGTATTCAAGAACATAGACGGATGTTCCCAGACAGTAAGAAACAAACATTAAAAAAGAAATATCTCCAATGACATCTATGATTATATATAAACACTACTTTAAGTTTATTTATACATAATATGTAACCCTTTTCATTATACTAGATATAATATTTTATTTACACGTTTCATTCCTTGAAGAATGATTTTGTAAGATAGGAAAGTGATTTTTAGTAATTAATAACATTTCAAATTGATATAAACTATTAAACATGATGTTCATTCATTTTAAGGGAATTTTGCACCAAAAATTGTTACGTTCAAAATGTTATCATTTATATCTCTAAAATTGTTGTGTGCACATAAAAATTAATAACATTATTATTAAAGAGCCGACTTTGCTGTATTTGGGAAAGAAAATTTGGAGGTGATATTTTAAAAACTAAATAAGTTATGAAGGAAAAAAGAGTAAGTGGGTGGAACTTATTTCCCAATTTTGGATTAATTAAGAAGACAACTTTTGGAATTTAACTCAAAGTCGGCACGGGTAATCAATATCCAATTTAGATTAAATTTCACACAGAAATTGGAATCACTAAAGAGAACAAAAATAGCGTACCCTACATATATATATATATATATATATATATATATATATATATATATATATATATATATATATATATATATATATATATATATATATATATATATATATATATATATATATAATATATATATATATATATATATATATATATATATATAAGCCAACTTTGCTAATACGCAAAAAATATTTGCTTAAATCATAATTATTACATTCCTATTTGTTATTACTCTTGTTAAAGAATATTTTCCAGTTGTAAATTTTAAATTAATTAATTAAAATTTAAATTTTTAGTAATAAGAAAACTTCATTTGAAGCCTTAAGAGAGAGATACATGATTTCGAAGATTATTAATAATAAGACCTTTAATAGAAGAAAAAGTATATTATCAAAATTTCGTAATAAGTCTGTCAAATTTTTATGTTGGAATGAATTACATTTAATGAGAGGCTTTTTATATATATATATAATTTACTTGTCATAGGCACATAAACAAACACTATAATGGATAAATTTTAAACTCATTGCAACCAATTATCCACATAATCTTAATTAATTAAACCTTTTCAACAGAATAGCGAAATTTCAGTAAAAAAAAAAAAATTTAAAAAAAAAATTAATCTTACTTTCATAATACTAAGCATTAAAATGTTTAAAAAAATATATAAACTGCGAGATATTTTTTCTTCAATAAATATATATACATATTTAATAATTATTATAATAATACATTTAAAATCCCAAGAGCATCAATAACAATAGAAATACTAGAAAAGTTCTTAACTGATCAGTTCAAACAAACATATTTTCAAGGATTAATTTTTCAGCCTTTTAAATTATTATTATTATTATTATTATTATTATTATTATTATTTTATTATTATTATTATTATTATTATTATTATTATTGTTATTCTCACCAAGATTCTAATTTAAGGTTGAGTGTTATGAGGGGGACTTCACACCTTTTTCACATGCTCATATGTTGCTCCCTCTATATAAGGGCGTTGTTCGTTTATGGATGGAGAACGCATTACAAATTTGGAGTTGTTTCACTTACAAAACTCTTTTTAAATCTTGGATTCTTTGACTTTTCACATTATCAACCTCTCAGCTCTAACATTCCCTCTCTCTCTCCCCCCCCCCCTGAATCTGACTCTTTCCGATCAACAAACTGTTGTTTTACTCTCCTTATATATACACTACCACTATCACAACAACAAACAATGCTCTTCTGAAATCTCTAACGGCATATCTCATCCTATGGAGAGCTTGTGATCTTCTTCTTTAAATCTCATCATCTTTCTATCCAACTTTTTGCCTGTCGAATTAGAAGCAATACTCAAGTTCTTACATCTATTCTCTTCATTTTTCTGTTGTCTTTAAATATGCACTTTACAAAGAGTGGATTGGGTCATGTGAGCCTTTAATCTGACTTCAATAACTGGTTTTCCCCAATTCTTGTGAATTGCATGTAGGCATCTGGTCTTTCCCACCAAAGGATATATATATATATATATATATATATATATATATATATATATATATATATATATATATATATATATATATATATATATATATATATATATATATATATATATATATATATATATATATATATATATATATATATATATATATATATATATATATATATATTTATTTACAAAATGTCATATGATAATCTTACCACATTTGAGCTTTCATCATAATTTTCATTTTGAAAAAATGTGGCTGAAAATTCTAGGTCAGGAAAATTTTTTTCAGATTTTTCTTCTTGGTTGACTTCTTCTTTAGGTGCGATTCCATTAAAGACAAAAATCTCTTCTGACGATACCTGAAATCGCAAGACCACAGGTAAAATATACTAATGGATCATTGAATTCTAGTATTAGCCTGCTAATACTGAAGCGAATTTTAACATCGTGAACTCTTGCATATTAATAGTTTTAATCATTTATCTATATACTTATTGATAATTCATATTATTTTTATTTGTAACTTTTATTAAGTTTATATAAAATGTACTCGTTTTTTGTACAGAATTTTATTATTATATTATAAGCCTTGAAAATGGGATGAAGTAGCCTTGCCCAAAACTAGTCTGCTAATAATTAAATATAAAAATTTTCAAATTTTTTTATATATATATATATATATATATATATATATATATATATATATATATATATATATATATATATATATATATATATATATATATATATATATATATATATATATATATATATATATATATATATATATATATATATATATATATAATTGTAATAATTCGCATGAGCATCATTATATGTTCATGAGGTTTCACCCGTAGCTTTCACCCTGCAGTAGGTAATAACCTATGCACTGCCAAAGTACTCCTTATGTTATATAATTAGGAGGATAATATTATTTATTGTTCATTTATGATATATACTTGTGTGTGTGATTGGTAATAAATCTGTTTCTCTATTTTACAGGCAGTAGTTACTTTGTTATCTAACTTTTAAACAAAGCAGTAGTTAGATTTGTTATATTTCCTATTGATATATTCTGCCTCAACTGATATATTCGGTCTTAAGTTGAGGTCTTTACTGATATTCTGTTTACTGAAATAGTCTCAAGTGCAGAACATTCCTTGCTAGGGTAAGTTTTTACAAGCTTTATTATTTTTTGTTAGGAGTTATTTAATTAATTTCAGTTAGTTAATCAATTGTTAGGATTAGATAATCTGATACGGTTTATCCTTCAGATTCCAGTACCAGGATCAGGAGAGGAGGTACTTGGCTGCTTTTACCTTTGAATCAGTACCTGGGAGAAGTATTATTGATAGCATGCAGGCGTTACGTCAAATATTCGCACGCCACATGGATATCGTACTTGTGTTGGGCCTTACATGTTATTCCTGGCATAAGGTTCCCATGGTTTGTTCACCTCATGTTAAACTGGTGACAAACAATCCCAACGCGCGGTTAGAATCCGTTGCCCAGTTTATGCAGGAGGCACACCATTTTTGCAGTATGGTGAATCCTCGGGTAAAAATGTTCTTAGTATTACCTAGTGTAAAGAATATTTATAACTTTAATGTTTCCATCATTACTAAGAAATATTCGAGTCAGGCTGCGCAACTGTTATCCGACATGGATAAGGATTTCAGGTTTGCAAAGATGCATTTGGTTAGTACTGCTCGTAAAATATATTCGGATCAGCAGTTGTTGCATAGCGAGGAATATTCGTGGAGCGGTAAAAATATTCTAATGATTCACCATGCACTTAACCATTTTGTACGGGACATTTGTCGAGGTACTACTCGATGGGCTCCACATGCGAAGTTTTTAAAGGGATTAGACGATGACTTCAATTTTCCTGAAATGGTGAGTGACGGGACTACACTATACGCCTCATTGTGTCCATCATGTTTTTTGAAAGTATTGAGCCCTTATTGTCGTTGGCTCAGAGTTCGGCCATCACCATCGGCATTGCCTAGTCCTGCATCGGAGAGTTTGCCTGTCCCTGAAGTAGTAACTTCATCGCCTTCTCCAGACTCTTCAGCGGTGGAGGAGAAAGAGATAGTCGTAGATAATGTGGTTGTACCGCAAAGTGAAAATATTCGTGAGGAAACGGAGCTAGCTGTTGCTGGTGGAGGTCAGTCTTCCGAAACCGAGTCCACATCATCGGACGATTCGGTAAACACAGTCATTTCCACTGTCACTACTTCTGTGCGGTCACGGCAGACTGTACAGAGTTCATCGTTAACACCAGCAGATAAGCGGAGACTCTGGTATTATTTAAAAGGAGTGGAACGGTTGTTTATTGCTCCGGACACGCCACAAGAAAAGAGATCAGCAGTTTGTAGTGTGGCGAGAGACATGCTAGATTTAATTGAAAGTGGAGATGAAGAACCTTCGTGGAGTGCGTAAATTTATGATACCCATATATTCGTGTTCGTGTTTTTTATATAAAAATATGATACCCAGACAATGTGTAGGGTGTATCTTACGTAACTCTGTTTTCATTTTTATTTAATGGATACATAAAGGCGTTATTGTTTTGGTATTTATATATTCACACATTGTGTGGATATTATGTATATAAAAAGGTAATATTTCATAAACTTTTGGCTTAGTGTCATAATTTGAAAGCAAATATTCGTGTAATATGTTTATATTTCATTAAAAAAAAAAAAAAAAAAAAAAAAATTTTTTTGGATAATCTTATCTACTTTTTGTAAAAAAAAAAAAAAAAAAAAAAAAAAAAAAAAAAAAAAAAAAAAAAAGATCATATATATATATATATATATATATATATATATATATATATATATATATATATATATATATATATATATATATATATATATATATATATATATATATATATATATATATATAGGTAATGAACGTCTGATTTTGAGGTAAAACGTAAACAGCCTTTATTAATATGAATAAATTGAAATTGTGGCCAAGTAAGTATATGTGTTACTAGCCCAATCCCTTATCATTCGGAAAAATGTAAAAAAGTTAATTGTTTTTACCCCTACAATGACATAGCACATGATGAAGTAACATGACCCTTTTTGAGACCTCAAAAAGTTCAACTTGTACTTTTGAACATTTAACTTTTTTGGGAAGAAAATCAGTACAGAAACTGAAATTAGGGACAAAATATGAACAGTAGGGGGTAAGTTATTAGCCAATAGAATGGCAAGTTCCTATACCTTCCCTCAAAGTAGATGGGGGATGTTGACCTATTAACTATAGCATGGGGTGAAAGATGAACATGTTCAATTCATGTTTCTCCCCATAGTTTGTTCACTTCTTTCCCTAAAACGTGTTCATTTTCTCCCCAAGCTGTTTTTTTTTTCCCCACATATTTTTATACTTATATATATATATATATATATATATATATATATATATATATATATATATATATAATATATATAATATATATATATATATATATATATATATATATATATATATATATATATATATATATGAAATGATCAATGATCAACGAAGCAGTTGCAGATGAAGGAATTCTAATTATAGTTCAATCAGGTGAAGAGATAAACGTAGAAGGAAATGAAATAAATGAAGAACCATCATTTCACTCTCCAGTAACATCGACACCAATATCCTTTTTGGAAAAAAATATGTCAGTTTTTGAAGTGGAAAGTAATTTACCAGGAACATCTAAGAATTTGTCTGAAAGAGAAGTATCTGAAAAATGTGCCACTACAAGATCTTTTGAATGAAATACAAAGTAGATTTCCTAATTATGAAATAAACTTAAGACCAATACAAAAACAGAAGAGTATAGAAGAAGTGTTACACGGTAGAGGAAGAGTGCCAAATGAGAAACCAAAATGTAGGAGAGCTGTGCAAACCAAATCAGCTGTTATCACAAATGAAGACATATTAACAAGTATGAAAGAAAGAGAAGTACAAAAATCTACAAAATGTGTTACAAGAAAAACAAAACAAAAATCTGGTGGAATAGCTTATAAAAAAAGGCAAAACAAGAAAAAGATTGAGGAAACTACTTCCGAATCGGATGATCTTTTATTGTCAGATAGTGTTAGTGACTATAGTGAAGAAAGCTTTAGTGATGAAGCAGAGTCACAACCAGGAGAAAGATCCACACTTCCCAAAATATGTACCATAGAACTGCATAAATATTTTGCTGTGTACTACGAGGAACCAAAATGTACCTACTATTGGGGGAAGGTTCAAAAGATCTTCCGGACTGATGCCGAGGAAGGCATTTCTAGTGTTGAAATGAAGTTCCTTAAAAGAAATTATATTGGCAGTGACCCAGCTGACTGGAGCTGGAAGGAGTCTTCAGAAGATGTAGAAATTGTGAATGTCAAATATATTTTTTATGGGCCGGAACTTCCTACCATCAGGAAAGGTATATTCTATTTCAATGATATCATATGTTTCAAAGTTTTTCAACGCAAAGTCCCCTCCTGCAAGATGTAAAATCATTTTAAATAATAATAATAATAATAATTATAATAATAATAATAATAATAATAATAATACAAATAATAATAATAATAACCAAGAAATTCATGTTAGAAGAAAATGTAATATGGAAAAAATTTTAAAAGGTATGTAAATACTTTTATTTTATTAAATTTATATATTATTTGATTTTATTTACACACAAATGATTTAAAATTAAACAATAAACTATTATAGTTTAAGATAGGATATATTTACCCATTTTTAGGGGGGTTAAAAGGGTGTTCATTTTTAACCCCAAAGGGATTACCTATTCCCCCATGTTGGTGTAAAACGTGAAAAGAGGTTTTTTCCTTATAACTTTAAGAAAAAACATATTTATATAAAACTACTTACAGGATATTTTGAAGAAGTACTAACATATTGCTATATATTTTCATATTTTAAAAAAAATCTATATTATAGATGTCAACCTGTTTTTTAGGAAATCTTCATAACTTCCCCCGCCTGACTATATATATATATATATATATATATATATATATATATATATATATATATATATATATATATATATATATATATATATATATATAATATATATATATATATATATATATATATATATATATATATATTATATATATATATATATAATATATCCAAATGTCTTATTCAGACTGTTATGAAAGAAAGATCTCTCTCAACTCTTTCAATTTTATCCCTAATAGGAAGATTTAGAAAGATTGCAATTCTTCTAATTTTATTTCATTGGCAGTTTGGCTTTTGTAAAGAGTTTTCTACAGTTAATCTATTTTCTCAACTCTCTGACTCTTGGTCCTATGTTCTTTGACATTTCGACAAATCTTTTTTTTGTGGTGATAGATATATTGAATAGTCTTCAAAAGAATCTGGTGAAAAACTTTCTAAATTTTCCTCTTTTGATTTCAATACCTCTCTCTGATTTTCTTTCTGGTTGTTCTATAGTTGCTGTTGTAGGCGGCCATTGCTCATCCTTTAAATCTATAATAGTGGTATTCCTCAGGGTTCTATTCAATCTCCATTTTCTTTTCATTAATGACCATTATTACTTCATTACTCATCCATTCTTATGCCTGCAACTTCATCCTTCATTACTCCTTTCATTCAGCAGCAATTAATTTATTCCAAGATGGTTACCCTGGAATAGCTAACTTCTAATATTTCTCAAATTCCTAATTGGGGCAGATAGAATATGGAAATTTTCAATGTCTCAGAAACACAGTTCCTCCATCTCTCTACTCGACACACAACTTTCCAAATACCAATGGCATCGAAAACGTATAACTTAAACCCATGTCTGTCCTTAATATTCTCAGTGTTTCTTTTTCTCCTGATCCTTCTAGGAAAGATCACATTAATACTTTCAAAACCAGGGTCTACAAGGTTGGGAATTCTGGGGTGCCTTTCAAATTTATTCACACCACTTCAGTTGCTTGCTCTTTATATGAGTATTGTTCACCTCTGTATGAAATATCTCACACATTTTAGGTGGCTCCACTAATAAATTTTCCTGGAAAAAGTGGAGTCTAGGTCTTTTCATCTTATAAACTGCTTCATTTTCACTAACTTTCTCCAATCTCTTCCTGCCTGTCAAATTGTTGCATCAATCTATACAATCTTGATTAATAGTAAAGTCTGAAACACAATCTTTGTCTGTATTCCCAACTTTCTTTGTCTTGCACACCTTCAAACATTGTGTGGGCATGTCTGCTTTTAATTTGGATCTCAATAGGAACTTATAATTCTGACAGAAATTGGTAGGCCTCAAGTCTTTGCCCACCAAGAGGCATATATATATATATATATATATATATATATATATATATATATATATATATATATATATATATATATATATATATATATATATATATATATATATATATATATATATATATATATATATATAAAATTTACCTGCATGTCTTGTTGAAGAGAGTCATAATCAAGGTCTACCTTCTTCCTTCTTTATAATAATTTTATTTTTTAGATCCATTATTTATTTATTTATATTTTTACTATTTTTAAAAAAATAATTAGCTGAAATGAAGAAATCGAAGAATGAAAATCCTGTTTGAGTTTTACGAATAACTTTGTTTCCATTAAGAATGGCAAATATATTTAATTCATAAAGTGTAATGGAGTTATAAAACAAAAGACCACAAAGCCGTATTACCAAAAATATTTTAATAATAATAATTTCTCATCTATATTTCATAGATCAATTATAATCTTACTTCCAAGTTAAAATCTAAAAACGTTTGAACAGAAACTATTTTAAATTTTATATGCCCTAGTATTATGTATTTATATTTTTTTAAGTGTGAAAACCTTATTTTCACAAAAGTAAACAATATCCAATAAATGCATTAACGTTAAATATGAACTAAAGATATACCTATTTTTAAGAAGGATTGCTTCAATTTTATGACGAATGAAATACGTTTTACGCTATTTAAATATTGTTTCCTAAAAATGGTGGAAAATAATAAATCAATAAGCTTGTTATTTTCAAAGTTTTGATGCATTTGATATAAACAACAGAAAAAATTTCAGTATCACTTAATTTCATTAGTGGGCATTTTCCTAACAACTTTGGAAATATACTCAAATGTGGGAATATCTAGAATCCAGAGTCAGGGTTGGCAAAAAATATCCAAAAGGCCAAGAAAAGCAACTAGCATTTTTACATTTTTTTAAAAAACTTTTTGACGTCTTTTTGGAAAATATTATTAGTATTTTCTTTTTTGATAAGGCAAAATAAATATAGGAATATTATGATATTGAAAATAACAAGGATTATTGAAAATAACAAGAATTATTGCAATTTACTGTTTATAATTAGCTGTTACTTAACAAAAATTTTATATTTTGTTTTGATTCCTAATTTCAATTTTTTATTTAAAGTTTTTAAATATCTAAACACCCTAACTAATTTTTCTGATTTTTTCATCCCTAACTTATTTCTTAACTTTATCCAAACTACAACATAGATATTAAAGAACTTCTCAATTGAGACAAAACTAGCTGGGCAGCTATGGAAATTTTTAATCAACTGATAATTTTTAGTTTAAGGTCCGTTTTATTATTTCATACTTTTACCATTTCTCACTAATTTCATACTGTACTCGTTAATGTAATGATAATCAAATAAACAACTGGGAAATTATTTAGACTCCTTCAACAAATTTGGTCTAACAGGCTATAAATATAAAATTTTGGGTAATTATAGCTCTGATGGTTGTGGATTTTTTTGAATGAGACCAAGTTGCTGAAACTAACAATATACCAATGTATTGAGTTTGACTGGAACTACGCATACAGATACTGAGTTTGCTATATAAGCATAGGTAAGGAAATTGCAAATAAATTTTAGAGCTATTTTGGAGGAAAAAAAAAGGTATATATATATTATATATATATATATATATATATATATATATATATATATATATATATATATATATATATATATATATATATATATATATATATATATATATATATATATATATATTAAAAGTTGTCTGATCATTTGATATATAGAAATATCGATATAACAGAAATATCAATAAATCAATGTAAATTTTTTTACATTTCAACTATTATTTAGCTTTCATTTCATTTATGCCTATTATTATTATTATTATATTATTTTTTTTATTATTAATTAGTTTTCTAGCGTGCTAAGTTCAACTTATCATAACCTGAACGATCAATGTTACTGTGTGATACAGGCATAACTGAAAAATGAATCAATGTTACCACATATTTTTTTTGCTGCAATAAAAAAAAAATTTATCATTTATTTTTGATATATTTTTTGGTAATAATTCAATATAGCACGAACCTCTCCTATTTTCACTATATTGAAGATATGAAGTCAAAATATGTTTAAATGCATTCTACACATACTTTTGTTTAACAGATGAGTAATATAAATAAATTATAAAAAAATAAACTATATATAAACTATATCTATATTTATATATGCTTAATTGAGTGTTTATATTTATATGGGTATTATATTTTTTTTATTTTACTATAAAATTTTTGTTGTTTGAGAGTAAAAAGAACTGGATTGCCTGCACATTGGATGTACAGTGTGTTGGTTTGTGTATTATTTTCTTTTCTTGTTTAAGTAAACTTAACCGAGTAATTGATATATTGGTATATGATTGATATATGAATATTCACTTATTTATGGATTTATGATTACACAGTGTGTATATATAAAAAAGAAAAAGGTTATCTATTTTTTTATTAAATACTATCAAAATTTCTTGTGCTTGTTTATTCTTTTCCCACATGTGAGTGGAGGTTACTTGGGGAGACTCACCCTGTATAAAGGTAAATATTTTCTCTCTCTCTCTTGCTTTCACTTACATGTGTGGGCATGTTGCACAGTTACTAATGATTTTTTTATTTTTCTTTGCATGTAAATTGTGGCTTTGTGTGAGACTTTAAATATTTCCTTCAACTTCTTCATTTCATTGTTCATCTTAAAGCTTGTGCATTTTTTTTGGAAATTAATCAGCCAGCGGAGATTTACTCACATTTTTACATTAATTATCTGGTATGTGGTGATGCTTTATTTATTTTTTTCCCCCATATTTTATTTATATTTTATGGTATTAGCAGATGTTGGAACTGTTGAGAAGTTATTGAAACATCAATTTGGTTTCTTTACTGATTCCAGATTTACAGGTCTACATAATCTATATAGGTTTTCCATACTCATCATATTCCGCAATATTCCCCTAATATTTTGTAAAAAAAATATTACATATATATTATATATATATATATATATATATATATATATATATATATATATATATATATATATATATATATATATATATATATATATATATATATTAATAGAAAAATCTAATAAAGGATTTTTTTTTTTTATAATTCACAATCGTAACATTATATAGACTGTTAAACGCGTCTTAAAAATAAAACACACATTCACGCACATACACCTATACACACTGGAAATTAAATAAAGCATAGGCTATTAGCCTATGGAAAAGGCCTAATAATTGCATTGATAGTCTAAGGCTGAACATGGCCTTCGTCTACATTATATGTTGTTGATGAATGAAATAAATGTGAAAATACACTTAATTCGTTTTTAGTTTTATGTGAAAGTGAAGAAAACGTATTGAATTTTCTTTACAAACACAAAGTTTTGTGTAGAATAAAAAAATGTAACAGAGACGTTCTCTTTTATATACATAGAAAACGGAGACGCTGGTTGCTAAAAATGTTTAAAGGACAGTTTTTAAAGACAGGTCATTTCATTTTTGCAGCATAAATACTTTTTTTATTATTAATTTTGTTTTTTTTTCTTTTTTTTATGCATTTATATTACTCATCCGTTAAACAAAAGTATGTGTAGAATACATTTAAATATATTTTGACTTCATATTTTCAATATAGTGAAAATAGGAGAGGTTCACACTATATCGAATTATTACCATTTTTTTTTTAATACTTGACACATTCTTTTCAGTAACTACTAATTTAAAAAGTTAATAAAAGGCAAGAAAACTCTAATCATTGGAACTTTACTTATATACTTAACCTTCATCTTGATATGGAAAAGTATAACGTCACTATTTAAGGTAAATTATAATTATTAATTTTAGATATATAGTATTTTGAATTAAAAGGGATTTTAAAAATATTAATAAAAATCAAAATTTCAAAATATTGATGTATCAAAATGGTCAGACAGTTCTTAAAATAAGCCATATATATATATATACTTAGTAAATATTGGGATTTTGATAGGGTAGACCTTTTTATTGACTGTAAGGCATAGTTAATGAACAATGGTTTTTTATTAGGTTAGATTTATTTATTGGCCATTTGGCGTAATTATACCCTTTAAGTCCGGGTTAGGCTGTCAAACTAGTTTGTTAAATCTAACAAATTAGACTTAACCTAACCTTGATTTAAAGGGTAAAAACTATACCAAACAGCCAGCAAATAAACCTAACCTAACCAAAAGCTACTTTGTTAATACCTAACAGACAACAAAAAAACCTAACCTAAAAATCCAATATTTGCTAATATATATATTATATATATATATATATATATATATATATTATAATATATATATATATATATATATATATATATATATAT
>SEYY01000624.1:107790-135954 GCA_009176605.1 Armadillidium nasatum
TATATATATATATATATATATATATATATATATATATATATATATATATATATATATAATATATATATATAATAATATATATATAATATAATAATAATAATAATAATAATAATAATAATAATAATAATAATAATAATAATAATAATAATAATAATAAAAATTCGAATTTTTTTTTCAAATTATGTGCTACGAGATATATATTAATTTAAATTCTGACAACATTGAAAGTCAAGTCAGCTATGGTTCAATAGTTTTAGCAACCATGGCTTTGTGTATGTGTGTGTGTTTGTTTGTTTTTTGTTTTTTTTGTCACGTAGTGTTGAAGATGTATAATATGTATGTTTATATGTTGGTGAAAAGTATGGATTTTTTATTATATATGAATTCTTTTTTTTTCTTCAAATTATGCAATACAAGATATAGGCGTGAATTAAAGTTAGTTCTGGCAACATTGAAATATATGATTCCTCGATTTTGGCAATCATGGTTTTGTTTATATTTCGCATATGAGGTGTTGATTGGCGACCATTACAATTCTTCAAGTATGAAGTAAATATATGATGGGAGTTTTGTTTGTGTTGAAGACGTATATTATTGGTGAAAAGAGTAGATATTTGCTACTTTAATAAATGATGTTATAGGCCTCCCTGGTTAAAATTTTGGTACTTTTTAAGACTTAGGGCCCGAATTTTTTTTTTCAACCTCAGCCTAATTATGAGGCTAAATAGATATATGGATGGTTTAGGTATTATATAGCATAACTTGACCAAGCCAAATTGGCAGGGTATATATGAATTTTTAGATCAGCCTATGACTAAGTTTAACGGGCAGTTTTTTTTGTAGTGAGTGATGGTTCATTGAATATTGCATGTATAATTGGGCTTAGTTTTATTTTTATCTTTAAATGAATGAACTGATAACTGGGGATAGGATAGACCTAGTCTTTCGTGCATGTATTAGTATTAATGATATTATTTGTTTGGACTGGTACAGTCGTGATAGGTCCTTGTGGCTTACCGTCTATTTTCCTATGTTCCTGTGTTATGTTCCTATGTAAACGAAATTATATAATTTTTTTCTACAGTTAAATTGACTAACGACAAATAATTTTATAAAAAAAATTTTTTTTATATCAATATTTTGAAATTTCTATCTATCAGTTAGGCCTGTATCACACTGCAAACTTCGGTAGTTCAGGTTATGATAAGTCAAACTAAGTATGCTAGAAAACTAAATAATAATTATAGTAGCAATAATAATAAGGTAGTAGAGTAGGCCCATTTTTTTTTTTTCTTCTTAGCGTAATTATGAAAAGGAAATATGTTAGTTTGTTTTTTTGGTTAATCGATGAACGCCAAATTATTTTCCAAGAAAAATAAAAAAAAACACTTAAAAAAGAAAGTTTAAAATAATAGGAATAATTATGATGTCAGAATATCTTCTGCCAAAATTATAAAACTCCTGTGAATATTTTGATAAGTTGCTATATTTTAAAATATGTTGAAGCTAAAAATGGAAATATTACTTAAAATTGTAAAATATATATATATATATATATATATATATATATATATATATATATATATATATATTATATATATATATATATATATATATATATAGAGAGAGAGAGAGAGAGAGAGAGGAATATAAGTAAAAATTTTATTACCACCATTCACAGGTCGGGGTATGGGGGGGGGGCAGAGCCCTCCATAGACAAACG
Organism: Armadillidium nasatum; assembly: GCA_009176605.1. Taxonomy (NCBI): domain Eukaryota; kingdom Metazoa; phylum Arthropoda; class Malacostraca; order Isopoda; family Armadillidiidae; genus Armadillidium; species Armadillidium nasatum. The sequence goes on from SEYY01000624.1 coordinate 109,514, forward strand.
TTCATGTGCCATGCATTTACTTGTAACTTGTATTATAATAATATGCATTATTGCAGTACAGCAATGAAATCGTAAATGCATGGCACACAATCATTGTCTATGGGGGCTCTGACCTGTGAGTGGTGGTAATAAAATTTTCACTTCTCTCTCTCTCTCTCTCTCTCTCTCTCTCTCTCTCTCTCTCTCTCTCTCTCTCTCTCTCTCTCTCTCTCTCTCTCTCTCTCTCTCTCTCTCTCTCTCTCTTCTCTCTCTCTCTCTCTCTCTCGTCATTTAATATATTGCCAAAAAAAAATTTTTTTTTATGGGGAAGTAAAAAAAAAAAATTATAGGCAACCCATTAATATTAAAGCTCTGACAACCTTTATAGAACTACGTCATTCTGCTTGTTTTAAAACATCTTGTGTCATCATATTGAAGAAAAATAACTTTCATTAGTTTTAAAGTTTTTTTTTTTTAATTAAAATATTTTTTTTTTCTTATAAAATGATTTGTCATTCGGCAATTAACCATAAAAAAAATAAATCAGATCATTTCGTTTTTGTAGTTAGGCTGAGTAGAAAAAAAAATTTAGGCCCCATACACTAAAGTATTACCAATAATAATAATATTAATAGGTGTAAATGAAAAGAAAGATAAATAATAATAAAAAATGTTAATAATTTGCATTGATATATCGATGTTAAAATATATTGATAATTCTATATATTGAAAAAAAAGACTTCTATATATATATATATATATATATATATATATATATATATATATATATATATATATATATATATATATATATATATATATATAGCTTAGGTGAAGATTGTTTCTGAGTTTCGATATTTTTTATATCAATATTTTTTTGTCAATATTTTATTTTAATTGATACTTTCCTGCCTATAACTTTTTTTTATAACAGTTTTGTTTCATAGCTCAGTTTCCTTTCTTTCACTGTCATTGTAGTGCGTTCTTGTTATTCCTTAAATATGAATCTTCAAGATATCAGTGTAATTTGTTCTAGTGATTGGCCTCTTCTTGCCTCTTTATATTCTCTTTTTACGGCAAATTCGGTAGTTCAGGTTATGATAAGTCGAATTAGGTTCTGCTAGAAAAGTAAGTAATAATAATTGTGTGTATATCTAGTAATAGTACCTCTGGCAACTCTCTTGTTTACGATAGGCTTCTCCGATATTTACGATTTTCGATATTTTTTAACAATCGAAACTCAGAAACAATCTCCACCTTTACCATATATATATATATATATATATATATATATATATATATATATATAATATATATATATATATATATATATATATATATATATATATATATATATATAATATATTATTTTCCATTTTTAGCTGCAAGATGTTTTAAAATCTAGTCATAATAGTAACTTGGTCAAAATAGTTAAAGGCATAGTCTATAGTCAAAGGACAGTTTCTCTTGTAATATTTTTGGTAGACAAACTTTTGAAGCTATAAATTGTTAAAAATAATTATTTTTTTTTTAATTTTTTTTAATTTTTTTTTTTTCTTACAAAATAATTTGTCATTTATTGATTAGCCTTTAAAACAAAATTTAGATCATTTCATTTTCATAGTTTGAAAAATACTTCTTAGTGGACCATGGAAGAGTAACTAGAGGACATAATAAGAAAATTAAAAAGAAGCCATGCCATCTCGATCTAAGAAAATACTCTTTCAGTAATAGAGTTGTTAATTTTTGGAATGACTTGCCACAAGAGATTGTTGACTGTGATTCTCTTGTCAAATTTAAAAAGGGGCTAGATAGATATATGGATGGTTTGGGTATTATATAGAATAATCTGACTAAGCCAAATCGGAGGGTATATATGAATTTTTGGATCAACAGATCAACCTATGACTAAGCCTAACGGCAGTTTTTTGTAGTGGGTGATGGTTCATTGAGTATTGCATGTGTAATGGGGTTTAGTTTTACTTTTATCTATGCATGACTATGCATGAATGAACTGATAACTAGGATGGGATAGACCTAGTCTTTTGTGCATGTATTAGTATTGTTATTGTTATTATTTGTTTGGACTGGGACAGTCTCGATAGGCCCTTGTGGCTTCTAACTGTCTCTATTTTCCTATGTTCCTATGGTAGACAAACTTTTGAAGCTATAAATTGTAAAAAATAATTATTTTTATTTTGAATTTTTTTTTAATTTATTTTTTTTTCTTACAAAATAATTTGTAATTTATTGATTAACCTTTAAAACAAAATTTAGATCATTTCATTTTCGTAGTTTGGCTGAGTGGAAAAAAAAAATTTGGGTCCGTATCTCTAAAGAATTATCCTATTTTTTAATGCATTTGCTGTATTCTGTGGATTAATTGTAAAAATCGGGGTAAATATGTAGTGTTTGTCTCTTACCTGGTATTTAATTTTTCAAAATATAAATTGGAAATGTAATGTATATTGAAAAACTATTTAAATTGGGTGGAAAATCAAATTTGCTAAATTAAATTGTACTTAAGGTTGTAAAAATTGATTTCAAACATGATAAAACTTGGCTTTCATCTGCAACTTTGACAATATGTAGTAAGAAATTGGGCAGTAGAAGATAATTGGAAATATATTGATACTAATTGTTTATAAATTGTTAAATCTAACAAACTAGTTTGACTTAACCTAACCCAAACTTAAAGGGTAAATGTGCGCTAATGGCCAGCAAATAGGCCTAATCTAAATTAAAAAATAAATAAAAATTGGTTAAAATGTACTTTTTAAGTATTTCAAATATCTAGCAATAATGTAATGAAAAATCAATAATTATTACGATGTTCTGTTCTTAAAGGGTAAAAATAACGATTAGCAGCCAGCAAGTAGGCCTAACCTTAGGTTTTGCTTATAAAACTACATTATATATTCTACCATATAAAAACCTGCAGCAGAATCATGCTCAGCTTAAATTTAAAAGCTTTAACTTGAAAGAGAAGGGTCAAAATTAGCATTTCAATTAAATAATTTAAGAAACTTGCTATAACTGTTTTCAAAGAATATTGGTTCTTGAAGTTACTTATTATACAAATATACATTATATTTAAGAATGGTAGATTATGGTAGAAAAGTTTAAAGAAAAAGAAAACTACCTCAACTCACCCACGAAATTTGACAAAATCTCTGTTTTACTAGGAAATATAAAAATAATTACATTTTAAAATACATTAAAAAGCCATGCAGTTTTCACTGAAGTTGTTGAAAATGTTTGAAGTTAAGTGCCTGAAGATACTCCAAATAGACAAGGCCTTCCACATCCTAGAATGCTGTCAACATAAGTTTACTAACCGAGTGTTGAGTCTTAAATTTTTATACACCAGGTAAACTTGGTGTCTGAAATCCATAGAGGCTCATTTTCCTTTTAGATTGTAGTCATGTGTCATCTCCTGTTATAATGTTTTGAAGAAATTGATCTCCCTTGATGATAATGGTTTAGAATTTCACCAGCAATATTGACCCATTCTTTCCTCATGTCTTATGTCAACTCTGCCTTGGCACTCAGTGTGCACTTATTTTTCAATACATTTAATTTACAATTATTTCTTGAACACAATTGCAAACATGGAAGCAATTTTGGACTGATTGATTTGTTGATTTTAACAAATAAAGTCATCAATGTGAGCATTTCACCTGTATTGGAAAGGGTTGCTTTACAGACCTATCAACAAATGTTGCTAACATCTAGTACCTATTCCATACAGCCCAAGCAAATGACAATAAATTTCTGCTGCACTCGGTACACTTTTGGCATTCAAAAATTCAATCACAACGTTACTTCAACAAAGTATCACTTTTAACTTCCATTTTTTCTATCACTGCACAGCAATGAAACAAAATAACTATAATGTTCTTGTGTCAAATTCATTCTACAAGCTTCAATCTTTGAACGCAAGTCTGAACATGTTTATACTTGTTTCTGTTGCTTAGCAACGCATTAACAGGCGTCATTTTTTTCATATATATATATATATATATATATATATATATATATATATATAATATATATATATATATATATATATATATATATATATATATATATGATTGCAATATTTTTAATTTTTTCTCCCCAAGCTGCAAAACTTTCATCTTTTTGACAAAATATTTTGAGTAAGAAACATATTTTTCATCTCTTAATTATGGATAATAAAATTGAGGCTGAGGTTAAAAATGAACCTTTTGAAAATCCTGAAGATGATGATGAAACAAGTCATCATTTTAAGCAGGTTCCAACATTAGAAGAAACGGTGGTAGGAAAAATTGTTATTATTTTTAAATCAATTTAAAGGATATTTATAAAAAGTAATTCTTAGTGGGACTTTTCAGTAATAAATGAAATTAGAAAGAAAATTATATTTTATTTACAATTTAAATAAAATCCAACCCAAGACTTTATTAAGGTATGGTTCCAAATGCTAAAATTGAGATATATAGTTAAATAAGCTAAAAAAAAGCAGAAAAAGAATTTTATAATTAACATTTAATATGAAATTTATTACAGGTGTGGTAAAATCAAAGTTTTTTTTAAAATTATAGTTTAGATTATACTCCCAAAATTGATATAAAACTAGAAGGTAACAAAATCAAAAATAAATATTTTTGATGAGTAATAGATTTATAAAATTGAAATAGATTTCTTCTATCCGCTTCATAATTCTTATCCCAAATATTTTAACAATAGCTCTCTCTCTCTCTCTCTCTCTCTCTCTCTCTCTCTCTCTCTCTCTCTCTCTCTCTCTCTCTCTCTCTCTCTCTCTCTCTCTCTCTCTCTCTCTCTCTCTCTCTCTCTCTCTCTCCTCTCTCTCTCTCTCTCTCTCTCTCTCTCTCTCTCTCTCTCTCTCTCTCTCTCTCTCTCTCTCTCTCTCTCTCTCTCTCTCTCTCTCTCTCTCTCTCTCTCTCTCTCTCTCTCTCTCTCTCTCTCTCTCTCTCTCTCTCTCTCTCTCTCTCTCTCTCTCTCTCTCTCTCTCTCTCTCTCTCTCTCTCTCTCTCTCTCTCTCTCTCTCTCTCTCTCTCTCTCTCTCTCTCTCTCTCTCTCTCTCTCTCTCTCTCTCTCTCTCTCTCTCTCTCTCTCTCTCTCTCTCTCTCTCTCTCTCTCTCTCTCTCTCTCTCTCTCTCTCTCTCTCTCTCTCTCTCTCTCTCTCTCTCTCTCTCTCTCTCTCTCTCTCTCTCTCTCTCTCTCTCTCTCTCTCTCTCTCTCTCTCTCTCTCTCTCTCTCTCTCTCTCTCTCTCTCTCTCTCTCTCTCTCTCTCTCTCTCTCTCTCTCTCTCTCTCCTCTCTCTCTCTCTCTCTCTCTCTCTCTCTCTCTCTCTCTCTCTCTCTCTCTCTCTCTCTCTCTCTCTCTCTCTCTCTCTCTCTCTCTCTCTCTCTCTCTCTCTCTCTCTCTCTCTCTCTCTCTCTCTCTCTCTCTCTCTCTCTCTCTCTCTCTCTCTCTCTCTCTCTCTCTCTCTCTCTCTCTCTCTCTCTCTCTCTCTCTCTCTCTCTCTCTCTCTCTCTCTCTCTCTCTCTCTCTCTCTCTCTCTCTCTCTCTCTCTCTCTCTCTCTCTCTCTCTCTCTCTCTCTCTCTCTCTCTCTCTCTCTCTACTTTTAATATAATTTTTTTTATTATAATATATACATTCCATTTTGTCAAATATAATGCAAGAAATTTTGTGAATCTCTTTTACTTGGTTTTTATCCTTACATGGTTAATTCTTAAGGTGGCACAGTTAAATTTTTTTTTTTTTTTTTTTTAACTGAAAAAATTTAAACTGCAGATGTTTCATTATTCCACTAGAAAAGTTTTAAAATTTTCCAAAATTGTTTAGACAGATTTAAAAGATTTTTATCTGAAAAAAGAAATGCTTAATAAACTGCGTAGACCTACAGAATACTGTAATGATCATTCAATAAAAAGATAAAATACTATTTCATAGTTGGACCTCTATTTTTCTATTTTGCTAATTGAAAAGATTAAGAGGAAAGATAATTCAGATTTTTTATTTTTATTTTTTTTTAATTTACTCTATTACTTATTTTAAAAATATTTTTTATTTTTGGTTAAACATTATTTTGTTTGTGGAACTTAGCATTTCCCTTTTCAATTTAAAATTATAACTACTATTATTATTATTATTATTATTATTATTATTATTATTATTATTATTATTTATTATTATAATTAATTATTATATTTATTATATTACTAAAATCACTTTAAATTGACATTAAAAGTGTGTGTGTGTGTTAGTAAGTCCTCCTGTACATTGGCTACATTTTTGTGTGAAGAATACCTTAAAGTCTTGGTCCCTATCAGGATTGAATTTTTCGGGTGGTACAGCCTTGTTAGATTTAGGCTTATTTAATAGTTGTGCCATCATCACAATTGCTTGGGAAACCATAGCGTTGTGAGCCTGCTGCGCGGCTAGACTCTCTTCTACGAATTCCCTGAATTGTTTATCCGTCATGTTGTTAGTCGAGATACGGGGTGTGCTTGTGGGGTTCATTCTCTGTTGTGGTTGAGGTATATATTGAGATAGTGAAGATGGTTGCTGTACTCCTCCGTCAACTTCACAAGCTACTGCTACGGACAGCTTTCTATCCTTTGGACTTACCGACCTTTCTGGTGATGTCGCAGCAGCAGTTGTAACGGGATCTGCACGAGCCGATAATGAATCCATCATCAGTTTATGTCTTTCTTCAAATCTCAATTCCAGATCACGCGAGTATCTAATAACACCAACACCAACTTTTTACAAACGCTATGTTGACGATATCTTCTGCCTCTTTCCATCAATTGATTCTGCGAACAAATTTCTAACACACATCAACACACTTCATCCCAATATTAAATTCACCATAGAACATGAACAACATTCTACTTTACCATTTCTTGATATCTCAATTACTTCCACTCCTCTTACTTTTCTAACTTCAGTTTACCGTAAACCATCTGTCACACCGTCCATAACCAATTTTTACAGTGCTTCCCCTTTATCTCAAAAAACCAACACCATCTTAGCCTTCTTACATCGAGCTTTTGGTATCTCCTCCTCTTACCACTTATTGCATCAAGAATTTGCGTTTCTCCACAAACTATTTGACACTCACAACTTCCCTCCCAACATAGTCTCACAGTACATTTTCAATTTTCTTAATGATAAATATCGGCCATCACACAGTGTTTTAACTGCTCCCAAAAATACTCTGTATTTCAGTTTTCCTTATCTCGACTTTTCCACCACCTTGATGCTCCGGAATCTTCGTAAAACCCAACTTCACACTTTCCTCAAATCCACTTCCATTTCTCGTACAAAACTCCTTTCAAGATCTCTTCCTTTTTTCACTATAAACCTACTTTTCCTCCTCTCCTCAAAGCCTCTGTAGTGTATAAATTTTCCTGTCCCCTATGTAATAGAGGCTATATTGGCTCCACTACACGGCTCCTTCGCACACGTATCTCTGAACATCAAGGCATTTCCTTTCGCACATCTCTTCCTTTGTCCTCTCTTTCTTTCTCTAATATACGTAATCATTCTGTAACTCTTTTTTCCTCTTCCTAAATATTTCACAATTCTAAACTCTAACTCTGACTTTTCTTCCTCTCCGCATCATTAGAATCCTTATATATTCAGAAACACAAACCAGAACTCAATACTAGTACATCAACTACTCCCCTTTATATTGTACCTAATTAGTTTCCCTCTCTGTCTAGTCCTCCATTTATTTAGAAGTTCCATCTTCTTAAAATCCTCATTTTATTATCTTTAATTTGGTCTCCTTCTGACCTTCTTTATCACAGACATTGTTTCTCCCCCCCCTCCACAGTTATCCAGCTCTTCCACATCTCTCCTTCTGAAGAAACAAGCAGCATGAATGATTACTACTAATTTATATTTGTATGTATTTATGTATGCATGTATGTATGCATATGTTCTCGTGTATGTATGTAGATGTATGCATGTATATGTATGTATGTATGTATATTGTATGTGTATGTATGTATATGTGTGCATGTATGTATGTATATGCATATGTATGTTTATGTATGTATGCGTGCATAAGTAACTATTTATATATTTATATGTGTATGGACTTATGTGTATGTATATGTATGTATGTGCATCCGTATGTATGTATATATGTATGTATATGTTGTGTGTGTATGTGTATATATGTATGTTTGTATGTATATGTGCTTGTGTGTATGCATAGGTATTTGTGATTGTATGTATGTTATGTGCAGGTGTATGTTTGTGTGTATGTGTGTTGCGTGTGTACATGTTACATAGTATGAGTGTGTTCGTGTATCTGTTCCACTTTAACTCCGTTACCTTCAATGATAGTATACTAAGTTTGGTTCATTTTGTTCTTTCTTCTTAAAGTGTTCAAGTCAAATTTGCTCCCGTTTGCTAACTCTGTATTTAATATTATATATATATATATATATATATATATATATATATATATATATATATATATATATATATATATATATATATATATATATATATATATATATATATATATATATATATATATTTTGTGTATATTTTTTTTTATCTTGTTGTTATTGTGTTATGGTTCTTCGTTATTATGCTCACTCTAACCTTATTTATTGACACTTATCTAGTTGTGTAATGCTATGAATCGTATAATTTAACTGCAACATTTTAATTTAATTTGTTTGTTATTTATAATTTTTTTTTTTTCTTTTCAAACATTTCATAATTTATATATTGCATATATTATTTATTTATTTATTTATTTATTTTATTTTTTTTTTTTTATTTTTTTTTTTTTCTTTTGTGAAAAGCTTAATTTGTGAAGCTGAAATTATTTTTAAATTTTTTTTTTTTTTTTTTTTTTTTTTTTTTTTTTTTTTTTTTTTTTTTTTTTTTTTTTATTATTTATTAATTATATATATATATATATATATATATATATATATATATATATATATATATATATATATATATATATATATATATATATATATATATATATATATATATATATATATATATATATATATATATATATATATATATATATATATATATATATATAATTATTTAGAGAGGAATTTGTAGCCCCATTCTTCCTCTAAACACTCACCCAAAATAAGAAATGTTATAGTTGTATTTTTTTTTCTCAGATGGAAGGTGTAAATAATCAACAACCAAGACAACAACAACGTCCTACAAATAATCGTAGAGGTGGCGGCCGTACTTTCTTCCGTGGTGGAAGAGGTAAACAAGGTGGTAGAGGAAAACCTCAGAATGCCCCTGTCGAAGAAGCTGATGCTGTTCAAACAGCAACAGGACTTCCTCCAAAAGCCCCAACTCCAATTACGAAACCAGACCCTTTTAAGCCAAAGAATACCGGAGCTGAACCATCCGCATTAAAGAATGATCCATTCTATAATTTAGAAATCGTTCTGGAAGGCATGGATATGACTCCTTATAATGAACCAAGAAGTTTTGAGAATGATTTCTCTGGACTTCTAACTTTAATAAATGGTTCATACTTGTCTTTAACCGTAATTGACGGAGGTATGCGTAAGTATATCTCAGAGTCTATGTATGCTTACTATTGCATCGTGGCTCTATGGAATAGATTGTGGCATATAACATCTGCCACAAAAGGAGAAAATTTGGAACTTAAAAGATTTCTCCCTGACATGGTTCTACCAAAAGAGCTTGTCTATTACCTTGATGGTATTGGAAACGTTATCGACAATGAAAACGTCAAGGTCGATTTAAACATACAAGCTAATTTAGACCAAAATATACTAAATGGTGGAGCCCAAGGATCCTATGGTAGAATAGATGGATTAAACCATATAAATTATGAAACTCTACCTGCTCCAATCATTGCATTATTACGAATACAAGCTGACTATATGTTAGCACATGGTGGCAACGCTGACTGGGATTTACCAGCAAACTTAACTCCGCTTGCCGCTGATAATGCTGACCGACCTACTGAGAATTTATTAGGTTGGAAGAGAGCTCAACCCCTAACTGATGAACAACTTAGGGTATTACAAGAATCAGAAATGGTACTAGATCAAGCAAACTTAGATTTTGCTTGCAAAAATATAGGTGGATTACCTATAAATCAAACATTAATTTTATCAATATCAAATTATTTATCTAGTTCTAAACATCCAATATCTGGAAAAGTTTCAGAACATATTATAGGTACCATTGGAGAAATAGGATATCAGTTTAGATCACCTAATGATCATACGGTTGATAGAAAGAACATCGCCGATAAACAGAGTTCTATAAATGCAGTAACTCAATTTCCTGCTTCTGTATCTCAAATGACTTCGGTCTATAGATATAGAATAGATAGAAGGTATGACGATACATATTGTTATACCTTAACTCCGAATCAAGTCCGTCCACAAGGATGGATAAACACCAAGAATAACATATTTACATATGGATACGCTCCGAACTGGAATCGTAGGCTTTATGCCTCAAGTTACAGTTTAGGAAAGAACAATGTTGGCACGCTATGTCGTGCTTATCGCACACAAAATGTGAAGACTTGATCTTCTTATTTAAATGTTATGATTGCTCCTATGAATTTAATTTAAAGACAAACCTAAAATCACATATGCTAACACACACAGATGTAAAACTATTTAAATGTTCTGACTGCTCCTATGAATGTAATCTTAAAGGAGACTTAAAAAGACACATGCGTACACACACAAACGTAAAATTATTTAAATGTTCTGACTGTTCCTATGAATGTAATCAGATAGGAAACTTAAAAAGACACATGCTTACACATGCAAGTGTAAAATTATTTAAATGTTCTGACTGTTCCTATGAATGTAATTATAAAGTAAACTTAAAATTACATATGCTTGCACACGCAAACGTAAAATTATTTAAATGTTCTGACTGTTCTTATGAAGGTAATGAAAAAGGAAGCTTAAAAGCACATATGCTTGCACACGCAAACGTAAGATTATTTAAATGTTCTTACTGCTCCTATGAATGTAATCATAAAGGAAATCTTAAAAAACACATGCTTACACACACAAAAGTAAAATTATTTAAATGTTCTGACTGTTCCTATGAATGTAATCAGAAAGAAAGCTTAAAAAGACACATGCGTACACACGAAGGTTGCTAATAAATGTTAATAAATGAAGGAGATGAAGATCTTGTAAATGGAATTAAAGGCAGGTGCAAGATAAAAAGGAAAAATATATTAGGATATCAGAGTGCTGCCAAGAATAATCCCAACCAATTGAAGCCTGACAGAGCTTAATAGACTATATTATGCAGTTGCCACAGCAGTTTCGGACTGTATGAAAGCTAAAGTGATTAAAATTAAGGAGAAGAAAAGTAAAGAAAAAACACCTTGGAAATATAGATCACAGAAGGAAGTAAACAGACTAAGACAAGAGGTATCAATAATAGATGCCTATCGACTTGATGTGATAACATCAGAACAAACCATAAAAAGAGTAAAAAATATATTTGGAAAAGAAAAGCAAATAAAACAGACCATGGCAAGCAGAAAGTTGTTAATAATGGCAAAGGCTAATAAAATTAAAAGATATGAGAAGAGAGAAAAGGTAAAATGAAATGTTTAAGGAAGGATCAGGGAAGGTTCTACAGAGAACTATGAAATGATTCCATCAATGTATCAAACCCTCCTCCCAAAAATGAAATGGAAAGAGTTTGGAAAAGGAATGTTTTGAGGAGGAAAGATTGTATAAGAGCCAAAATGTAAAATTATTTAAATGTTGAGATGAGTGTGACTATGAATATAATTTTAAATGGAACTTACAATCTCACATGCCTAGTAAGCATTTAAAATAGTAAAATATTTTAAGTGTTTTTCCGAGTGCAATTGTAAAAGGTAATAAAATTGAAGCTTGAAATGCATGCTTAAAGCATTAAAAAAAATTGTAATTTTTAAAATTTTAAACCAAACTGCAGGGTTAAAAACCCGTTTGTTAAAAAAAAAAAAAAAAAAAAAAAAGTTTTTAAAAAAAAAGTAAATTTTTTTTTTTTTTTTTTTTTTTTTTTTAATTGTGGTATTGTATCAGTTTATTTGATTATGGTTTAAATTAATTGTATTAATATTCTTGTAACTTTTTTCTTAATATTTTTGTATTTTCTGATTTTGTAAAATTATTTTTAAGTTAACAAAAGTTTGTTTTATCTTTCTCTAAAATGTTAATGAGTGTATTTTTACTTTATAATATACATTAAATTCTGTTAAAAGATTTAAATTTTACTCCTTCTGAGATAGAATTTAAGAACTACTTTGTTCATATTTTTAACTTAATATCTGATTTGTCAGTAATTTTCTTACTCAAAGAAATAATGAGTAAATTTTATTTTGTTTTTAGTATTTAAGATTTTGATTTACTTTATAAAACTTTAGAACTAATCAATGTTTTTCCACTTCTCAGTTTTCTTGTCGATACCGGAGCCGAAATTTCACTCCTGCCGAAGAACTCTTCCTCTTCTGTGCCTATTCCAGTTATAGCTTTGCACGCAGCAAATGGTACTCCCATTTCTACGTACGGTCAGAGAAGTTACACCTTGGATCTCAACCTGAGAAGGACTTTTCGATGTATCTTTGTCATTGGCGCCGTTCAACAACCTGTCCTTATAGCCGATTTTTTAGAGCACTTCAACCTCGTTGCGGACTTTGCAACCGACGTTTAGTCGATTGTTCTTCGTTTCTCAAGGCTCGAGGTTACCTTGCCGCTACTCAACACATTTGGATCTCTTCCGTCGGCTGTACTTTTTCTCCATCTTCAGAGTACTCCATTCTTTTGCAGGACTTTCCTTCTCACACTCCTGTGCAACGTAATGTGGAACACCACATTGAAACCTCTGGCGCACCCACTTTCGCTCGTTCTTGCCGTCTTGTACCTGAGAGGCTCAAGGTTGCTCTTGCAAAGTTCAACGACATGCCTGAACCCGGCATTATTCGCCCTTCCAAGTCTTCTTGGAGTTTTCCTCTCCATCTCGTCCCCATGGCCACTCCTGGTGACTGGCGTCCGTGTGGAGATTACCGTGCCTTGAATGCAGTGACTTTGCCCGACAGGTACCACCCGCTTTACATTTGCATGGCTGTTCGATCTTTTCAAAGGTAGATTTGGTGAATGCATGCCATCAAATCCGCGTCTCACCGGAGACATCCTAAAAACTGCTGTGACAACTCTTTGGCTTATTTGTATTTCTTCGCATGTCTTATGGTCTCTGCAATGCTGCTCAGACTTTTCAGAGGTTTTATGAAGTTTGTGTTCCCTTAACTTTCCTTCTTCTGGACTTATCTTGATGATCGCTAGTCAGTCTTCTGAGCTTCATAAATAATATCTTCGTGCTGTCTCTCAAGATTGCAAGAATTTGTGCTAGGTGTTGAGATCCTCACCTTTCTAGGACACTATTTCTGCAGGAGTTCTGTCACTCCAAGATCACGTGTCAGTGATTCACAATTTTCCAATCCCGGAAACTGCGTCAACTACTGCAATTCCTTGGGATAACTTTCTTCATCTGGAACTCCACTTTCACCTCTTACTTCTCTTAAGAAGAAGAAAAGAAGCCAGTCTATCTTGGTACCTTGAACCGACATTGTATGTCAGGCTTTCAATGATGCAAAGTGTGCACTCGCAGAAACTACTCTTTTTGATTACCCGCAAGAGTCAGCCCTCACTCACCTTCCTGCCAACGGCTCCAATTTTGTTACTGGGGTGTCCTGCGTCGATACAAGAGAAGGATTTGGGTGCCTCTAGTCTTCTTTTCCAAGAAGCTTCAGCCAGCTGAGGCACGATACAATGCCTTTAGTCGTGAACTTCTTACTATTTATCTTGCCTTACGTCACTTTCGTTATTTTCTAGAGGGACGTTTTTTCATGTTTTAATTAACTGTCCATAAGCTAATTACTTTCGCGATACAATCACGCAATGAACGTCGTTCTCCTCGCGAAGGACGCCACCTCAGTTCACCACGGACATCAAATATATTAAGGGCGTTTTGTTCAATATAACATATTAACTTGAGATAACAAAGGTTGAGATTACCTAAATTCCCAGATTCCCATTTAGATTCCTAATAAATTCCAAATAAATTTTTTTGATTATTGGAGCAAATTTATTGATAATGATAAACAAATACTTTGTTAGTATAACGGCAATTTGGTTAAAGATTTTGGTTCCAAATATATATATATATATATATATATATATATATATATATATATATATATATATATATATATATATATATATATATATATATATATATATATATATATATATATATATATATATATATATATATATATATTCTATTTAATTCTTTAATTCTATGAAAACATAATTTATGAATGTCAACAGAGTCTTTGCTTCTAGGAGGGAGTTCTTAAAATCTATGAATAGAAACAGAGTCTTTGCTTCGAGGACAGTCTTAATTCTATGAGTGGGAACATAATCTTTGCTTCGAGGAGGGAGTATGAAGTTTATGAATGGGATCAGAGCCTTTGCTTCTAGGAGGGAGTTAAAATCTATGAATAGGAACAGAGTCTTTGCATCGAGGACAGTTAAATTTTGTGAGTAAAAACAGAGTCTTTGCTTCTAGGACAGTCTTAATCTCTATGTGTGTGAACATAGTCTTTGCTTCGAGGAAGGAGTATGAAGTTTAATGAATGGGAGCAGAGTCTTTGCTTCTAGGATAGAGTCCTAAAATCTATGAATATGAACAGTCTTTGCTTCGAGGACAGTTTTCATTCTATGAGTGGGTACATAGTCTTTGCTTCTAGGATGAAATCTTAAAATCTATGAATAGGAACAGCCTTAGAAGACGCTTAAATTTTATGAGTAGGAACAAAGTCTTAATTCAGTATTTGCTTCGAGGAGGGAGTTATGAGGTTTATTAATGGGAACAGAACTTTTGCTTTTAGGAGGAAGTCTTAAAATCTGTAAATAGGAGCAAAATCTTTGCTTCGAGGAAACTTAAATTTTATGAGTGGGAACAGAGTTTTAGCTTCGAGGACAGTCTTAATTCTATGAGTGGAAACATTTACAGAATTTAGGAAATTCTTACGTTTTTAAGCACAAATGACGTCAACTGAATGTGAGGAGATTCTTTTCCTCTAGGAGGGAGTTTTAAAATCTATGGATAGGAACAGAGTTCGAGGAGAGAGTTATGAATGGGAGCAGAGTTTTTGCTTCGAGAACGCTTAAATTTTATGAGGAGGATGTTATAAAATCTATGAATAAGAGCCGAGTTTTACTTCGAGGACAGAGTCTTAAATTTATGAATGGGAACAGAGTCTCTACTTCGAGGAAGCAGTCTTTAAATCTATGAATGGGAACACTATCTTCGCTTCCGAAAACGTCCTATATATATATATATATATATATATATATATATATATATATATATATATATATATAATATATATATATAATAATATAAAAAAAAAAAAAAAAAAAAAAAAAAAAAAAAAAAAAAAAAAAAAAAATATTATTAAAAATATATATATATATATATATATATAATTATATATATATATATATATATATATATATATATATATATATATATATAATATATATATATATATATATATATATATATATATATATATATATATATATATATATATATATATATATATATATATATATATATATATATATCAATTATTCCATAAATTTTAAAAAGTCGTTCAAGAAATTTTTTTTTAAAATTTTAGGGACGAGGCTCTAAAATAGTAATTTTTGAGACCAAGTTCCTAAAGAAAGTCACTCTCCGGCGCCGTCGTTTAGGCTGAGACTCTGAAAAAGTACATTTCAAGAGGCAAGTCCCTGCCGCGATTGCTAGAAGTAAAGCCTAAGATTTATTAATCCGTTAATATCTCAATAACCGTAGCAGATAGCGAGAAGTGACGAGGCAAAAATGGTGGCCCATGATTGGTTTTACCCTATAATGACTTTTTCATTTCGAAAATGAACTTCAATATATCGTAAAATATACTTAACGTTTTTCAGATTTTGAAAAAAAACTTGCTCATAAAATCGAAAAGTTGATTTTTTTCTTATTTTCTGGGAGGTAGGCGATCAAAAATAAGTTCTATTGTCTTACCTCCATGAAAATGCTAAAAAAAATAAATATTAGCAAAAATTGAGAAAATTTCTCAATTCCTACGGAAGTCGACCCTCTTGTGTACTTAAACGCCTGAAAAAATGAGTTCAAAAAGATAATTTCGGTTTCAGTTGAGTATGGGTCGAGTCTCTTAAGTTTTAATAGGTGAAAGCCTGTGAAACTATTTTAAGTTTAACTTCTGAAATATTCCGATCAAAGTTTTTGTAAGTTTTTAAATTCTTATAACTTTCTTATCAATAGATAGATCGGCTTGATATTCTAAATACATAAGGATTTGGGACCCCTGATTCCAAATTTGTAATCCAAATTCTTCTGCATATTACCGTTTTTGAGTTAAAGGCCGACATACATACCAAGGTAGTTTGTCGTACTTTCTGAGCATACAAAAGAAAATTGTCAAATTTGGGGCCTATATCTCCTCAACCGTAGCAGATAGAGGAACGATCCACGAAGGCTTCCAAGTTCTAAAAGACACGTACAATTCAGATATTAAATATTTTTGCTCTATCTCTTGTAATTTAGAAATTGTAAGAAATCACAGAATTTGATTTTCGACAAAAAATTTTAATAATTTTTTTGAGGGACAATATCTCCTGAATGGAAGCTCGTAGGATCCTGAGATGTTCATATTCTGTCTCAGCATGACGAAATCTATTTTCATAGGTGATTTAAGCGATATTTAAAGTTTAGCTTATATGGCATCAATTGTACACTTGAAAATCCTGAAGAGCTAAAAAAAATCTTATTTCAGGGTAGAGAATTCTGAATCTGAAGTCTCTATCCCTCTACGACGTGCCGTTAAAAAGTTATAAGCCATTAAAGGGGACCCCAGAAAGCGTCGATCTTAACCTATGACCCAACGTACCGTATTATAGGCCGATTGTGCCATGAAATATGCGTCCGTGTGCTAGAATGCAAAATTTGGCTTTCCTGTTCTCTAACACTTATTTAAACCGAACTATAGCGGTTAGAGAATCAGATAATATATAATTTGATGATCCATGGAACGTACTTTACTAGTTTAAAATTTCAAGGGTCTAACTATTACGGTTTTTTAAAAAGAAATTAAGGTTTCAATGAGAAGCAGTAGAGGAGATAAAGCCCACGCGGACCCCGCGCTGCTGGAGGGCTCCAAATTTTTGGGACCCAAGATAGATACTTGTGCAAGTATAAAAAGAAATCCATAGAGATAAAACAAAGCATATATATATATATATATATATATATATATATATATATATATATATATATATATATATATATATATATATATATATATATATATATATATATATATATATATATATATATATATATATATATATATATATATATATATATATATATATATATATATATATATATAATATTCGACTCCCGTCGAGAGTGGATGTGGTTGGAAGCAGATGGGAAGAAGGAAGTCAGAAACTTTATAAGGAAGTCAGAAGAAAAGAGATAAGATCAGAAGAGAGGAGAAAAGAAGAGAGAATAGAGCAGAAGGGTAGGCTGTTGGATATGAGGCTTTGAGATATTCTTCCTTGAGGTTGCAGAGTTTGTTGATAAGAAGGTTATTGACCAAAGTTGAATAAAAAAATACATAACTTTTTCGTTATAAATTTTCAGTATTTTTTTTATTGAAAGTAAATTAACAGAAATTGAATTAAATTATTTTTTGTGAAGCAACACATCTTTCGACACAACGTACTTTCGGCAGTAAATTGGAAAATTAAATATTAAAAGAAAAAAAGGAATTAAGTTTGATGTAACTTCTGGTCAATAAAGGATGATTATTTCGTCGCAGTCGAGTCAAATGAAGAATAGTTCTTCGTTTGGTTCTAAAGGCTGTGAACCCTTTTTAATCAAGTTTTCTTCCCACCTATGATTGCAGGAATATTAAAACTTTCTGCAATCGACACCACCCTGCATCATGCGTGATATGGTGCAATTTATAATATATAATATATATATATATATATATATATATATATATATATATATATATATATATATATATATATATATATATATATATATATATATATATATATATATATATATATATATATATATATATATATATATATATATATATATATAATCACAAATTTTGCTTAAATTTTATCGTATAAAGGAGCAGAAAACTACTTAAAAATTTCTAGAAGAAAAAAAAATATCGTTGGTTAGATACTGAGGATAAAATATCGATATATCGATATATCGGTTTTGAAAATATCATCGATATTTTTTCGATACTATCGTAAAAAAAAAATTCATATCGATATATATCGAAACTCTTTCGGCATCCCTAATCCCTACTTTTCGTATTCCTAGTTCAATGAAATCAGTGTATTGCATGTCAAAACTTTTTAATTTCCAACTATTCTTGTTGACCGCATAATCCCATCTAAAGAATTTCCAAAAGTTATAACACATGAGGAATACCTATACTTCACCTAACAAATCGACGGAATAAAACTGACTTAGACTATTTTTCTAGATCTGTGCTTAGACTCTAGTAGGTGTCTTCCTATCTGCCTATGTATATTTTATTTTTTTTTAAATAATGACTACACACACTCCTACATTGTTTGTGTTCTTTTGGTTGAGAACATTTTCTTCAAGATATTCTACTTTTAACGTAAGCTGTATTGTAATTGTTAGCTTAGTGTTCGGAAAAATTATGGTTTTTCGTTTTTAATAGATTCAGTAGGCCTAAGTAAGCTATTATGAGTTCTATAATATTTATTTAAAAGCCTGAGCCTACAGAATATGTTTATTAGGCTACAGGCTGAACTGTTTTCCAAGGTGTAATTGTATTTCGCTATGCAAAGGTAATTATGGCCAACAGAGTGTAAAACTCCAGTAACCCTTAAGAACATTAAATAGTAAAGATATTTGTAAGCCATAAAGGCCTTTAATGACTGAGTCCAAAAATAGTAATTACTATGCACGAAAGACTAGGTCTATCCCATCCCTAGTTATCAGTTCATTCATGCATAGTCATGCATTTAGATAAAAGTAAAACTAACCCATTACACATGCAATAATCAATTGAACCATCACCCACTAAAAAACTGCCGTTAGGCTTAGTCATATTGATCTGTTGATCCAAAAATTCATATATACCCGCCGATTTGGCTTAGTCAGATTATTCTATATAATACCCAAACCATTCATATATCTATCTAGTCCCCTTTAAATTTAACAAGAATCACAGTTAACAATCTCTTGTGGCAAGTCATTCCAAAAATTAACAACTCTATTACTGAAAGATGGCAATTCTTTTTAATTTTCTTATTATTCCTCTAGTTACTCTTCCATGGTCCACTATAAAGTATTTTTCATTCTCTGTATTACTGTCAGATGCAAATATTTTGTAAACTTGTATCATATCCCCTCTGAGAAATCTCCTTTCAACTGAGAACATTCCTAACTCCTTCAACCTCTCATCATAGCTCTTATTTTCAAAGCCAGAAATCATCCTTGTTGCTCTGTACTCTCTCCAGCATATCTATGTCTTTTCTTAAATGAGGAGCCAAACCTTGTGCACAATACTTAATGCTGGCCTGACATAGCTATTATATAGTTTGCTTATAACCTTTTGCTCTTGTAAACTACATTGCAATTAATTATACCTAACATTATATTAGCTATTATATCCTTTTCCAAACATTGATCACCCACCTTCAGATTACTGCTTATAATCACACCTAAATCCTTTTTCTTGTCCACAGTCTCATATTTCCATTCATTTCATAATTAAATCCTTCATTTGAGTAACCTAATTAAGAACTTTACATTTTTTACTATTAAAGTTCATTTGCCACCTCTCTGCCCAACCAAAAAATCTATCTAGATCACCTTAAAGCTTTAACATCCATCATTATTATTTACTGAGTGCCACTTTGGTATATCTGCAAACTTAGAAACCTTACATTTAAGACCTATTGTCTATATCATTTATATATATAGGAACATATAAGTGGTCCCACACAGAACCTTGTGGTACCCCATATGTTCACTGTTTCCCATAATGACTTATTATTATTAATAATACTACTTGCCTTTCTGTTCTTTAACCATTCTTTAATTCCAATGTGCACCATTTCTGATACCATACTGCGATAACTTTTGCATCAGCCTAATAATACCTTATCAAAAGATTTGCTAAAGTCTAAATATATGACACAACTGGATCACCCCTATATATAATTCAGTAATAATAATTAATAAATCTATAGATTTGTCATAATAATGATATAAAGCCATGCTGGGGTTATATAATATTGTATATCATCTAAATGCTTCTTGAATATGACTTTTAATAACGAATTTCCAAAAATTTTACAACCAGAGATGTTAAACTAACAGGCCTATTTTAATATCCTTTTTTCCAGTAACCCTTAAGAAATTAAATAGTAAAGATATTTGTAAGCCATAAAGGCCTTTAATGACTGAGTCCAAAAATAGTAAATTGCTATTTTCAAGTTTTTACTTTTTAGGCATATTAGCCATTTTCAATATTTATATTTTATAGACAAAGTATGCCTTCATATTTTCAATAATTTAAAATAGGAGAGGGGTATATCAAATTATTACCCACAGCCTAATTACAAAAATGATATGATCTGATTTCAATGAATGACAAATGATTTTGTTAGGAAAAAAAAAAAATACTTATTTTAATATAAAATGTAAAAAAAATCCACAGCTATTGACTATTTTGACCAGTTTATTATGACTAGATAAAAGATCTTGAAGCTAAAAATAAAAAAAAAAAAAAAAAAAAAAAAAAAAAAAAAAAAAAAAAAAAAAAAAAAAAAAAAAAAAAAAAAAAAAAAAAAAAAAAAAAAAAAAAAAAAAAAAAAAAAAAAAAAAAAAAAAAAAAAAAAAAAAATATATATTATATATATATATATATATATATATATATATATATATATATATATATATATATATAATATAGGCTCTGGCCGGGGTTGACTAAAATTTGTAAAAAGATCAAAAACATTTAAAGCTTAGATAAGAAAATTAGATATAAATTTAATTGAGGTTTATTTAATTATAAGGAAGGAGTAGAATAGTTAACATTCACTTATATTATTAATTAAATGCATTTTTTATGAGAAAATTTAAGAAAATTATAGATTTTGTATAATAAAAGTTTTAAAAAAGTACAAAAATTTTTGAAATTTTTTTTTTTTTCTGATTCACAATAGTGATTCTACAGGTTTACCTAAGTAAGATCCTAAGGTAAAGTTTGAAAAAATATAAGAAATAAAATTATGAATATAACCTGTATTTATACACATTGTTATTTTATTTTATTTTTATTAGCTGAAATTTTCAGGGCACATACATTTTTTCCTGAGGTTCTAAGTTGATTTTGAGTACTTTCCTGATTCTATAATGGTTTGAGAGTTATTTGAACCCAAAGTTCAAAAAATGTGAATAACTGGATCAAAGTACTGGTCCACATGATCTAAAAATTTAACTGAATAATCTTAGCCCCAATTTCTTGCATTAGTGGGAATTGATTTTTGACATCGCATCTAGAAAAAGAGTTATAAGTACTTGAAAATTTTTTTTTTGCAAAAATCGAACCCTTTCAGAGAAAAAAATTATTAAAAAAAAAAAAAAAACGCTACCTTCTAATTTTTTATTTTTGGATATTGTTTAGAGGAGGGGACAGGGCTACAACTTTTATTTAGAGCATTAAGTGGTAATTTGTTATAGCTTCTCAAACTGGGAATTTTTGAAATTTGTTAAAAAATTAATAGGTTTCTTTTACCCCTGGTTTTTTTAAGTCTGCCTTTCCCCCCCCCAAAAAAAAAAATATATTGACTACAAAAAATCTAATTGAGGAGAGTTAAAAAAAAAATGAAAGGCAATTATTTGCATATAAAATACTGTAAATTTTCTTTAAAGTTTAGGAAATATTAATGCTTTTCAGAAATAGGGTAAAACTAACCATCAAGTCTGAATGACTTTTATATTTTTCAAAAGATCTACATTAAATTTTCCTGTACACAATGTCAAAATCATTGGGTATACATAAAATTGTTCTAAATAAAAAATGTGTATCTCACCTAATTATATAACCTCTGAAAATTTCTTGAAGTTTGCATGGGTAGTGAAAAGTTATGCTGAAAAATATTTTTTACAAAAAAAATTTTGAGGTTTCATGATTACGAGTATTCGTAGGAATTCAACTTTTTTGGGGCAACCAACATGAAAAGTGTAAGTATAACAAAATTATTATTGATGATTTAACTATTTACAGGTTTATTATTAAGTCATTTTGACAAAGGGAATGTGCAGAAAAATTTGCATAAATTTTGCTCCCATGTTTTATTTTTGTCAAATATTTCAGTCCAAACATTTTTTTTCCTTCAAATCATGTTCTAGATAATCTAAAATACTACTGAATAGCCATTTTTAAATATTGTGCAGTGGTTAGTTTTCCCCATTCAAGTTTTTTTTTTATCACCATCACTCAAGGGTTATTGAGTTATATGTTATTTCTTGTCAAGTTGATAAGTTACACAGATTATTTGGATTTTGGATAAGGAAACCTTGATCCAGTATAGCCATAAATATGTTTTTAACTATCGGGCTTGTGGTTTTGAATCCCAATCTAGAGAGAATGTGATATTGTACGTGTTGAAATAGCATGGAATGTTGTAAGTGTCGGCAATGTTTTTAAGTGTTATGTTAGTATTGAGATTAGTGTAATAATACATCTTGCCATAATTTGTAATTAAATAAGTAACAACAGAAAATCTCCTACAAAGGACAATTTTTTGTGTCTGTCCTGTTCAGGTAAATGGATCAGAGGTTTGAATCTAGATTTGTATACTTTGCAGAATACATGTGAGAGTGAGAAGCGAACCTCGTTCCCTTAAGCCAGAGAAAAACTTACTTAACTCACCAAACTATAGTGAACAGTGGTTAGTTTTCCCCCATTTTAATTTTGTCTTCTATTTTTAAAAGATTTTAAGAAAGTAATTTTCATATTTCCATATAATTTTTTTATATAAAAATTTTCAGAAAGGTTCATATTTCAAAAAAATTTATAAATAGTTATATCATATAATCCTAAATTTTTGCAAGTCGCGAAAGTTGAAATTTTGACTAGTTTTTCCATGTCTTACATATATATATATATATATATATATATATATATATATATATATATATATATATATATATATATATATATATATATATATATATATATATATATATATATATATATATATATATATATATAGGGAATAGCATACATTAACATCTTCATTTACATATTACATTAATAGTAGTATCTTTAGTGCTGAAAGTACCAGTGTTTAACAAGTTAGGCCTATTCATTGGCTGTATGCATGCATTTACCTTTCAAGGCAAGGCTAGAATCAGTTGAACTAGTTTGTTAAATCTAACTAGTTCATCTTAACCAAACCAAGACTTGAAGGGTAAATGTACAAACATGGCTAGTGAATAGACCTAACCAGGCAAATGCTGACTCTTTCAGTGCATAAATAAAAAATAAAATAAAAAATATAAAATATATATATATATATATATATATATATATATATATATATATATATATATATATATATATATATATATAATATATATATATATATATATATATATATAATGAAAATTTTTAAAAATATTAAAAAAAAAAAAAAAAAAAAAAATTAATAATAATTTTTTTTAGTTTGGTTTTAACCACAAATCCATTGTGGTTTATACCCATTGTGGTTTATACCAGCTAATTTAAACCATGCAAATATATATATATTATATATATATATATATATATATATATATATATATATATATATATATATATATATATATATATATATATATATATATATATATATATATATATATATATATATATATATATATATATATATATATATATATATATATATATATATATATATATATATATATATATATATATATCCTTCCAAGCTATTTAAAAAGAAAAAATATTATTTTTATTCAGCATAATTTCTATTTGAAATTAAAACCTCAAATATTATCATGAATATAACCAATATTGAATGTCCCATTTTCCTTCTAAACCATATTAAGTCTGAAGTTGACATTAAAGAAGAAGAAGTTGATGATTACGTTGAAATTTCAGGTGAAGATTTGGCTGAAGATTCTCAGGTACTTAATATGTAATTTTTATACATCTGATTTAAGGCTTTTTTTTTTTAATTTATTTTTAAAAAGTTATTTATGCTTAAGTCTCTTCATCCCCTTTTCCTTAATATATAGGCACTATGGAAGCATCCTGCCATTCCTGAGCCAATCTCCCTTCTCCCCAATACACATTAAACATTCTATCCAATCAGTCAACCACCTCTCCAGCTCCTTCCCTTATCATCTCCCCATATACTCCATCTGTACTTGCCAACTTTTCTCTTAAGTTTCCTACTGCTACTATTTCCATTTCCTCCTTACTAATATTCCTCTCCTCTTCCCTAGTCACTACTTCCCCTCTCCCCATTATTCCTTACCACTTTTCCCTCCAGTGACTCTTCCTCTTTCTCACCTTGTATTAACTCACCATCTTCCCCCTTCACTTCTTCCCCTTACTTTTCTCTCCCTCTTCTCACCCTGTTTACCTCTTTCCAAAAACATTTTACTTCTCTCCTTAAAATTTTCTGTTAGCTTTCTGCCCCACTTCTTTCACTCTCCTTTTTCCCCTCAACCCTCCTTTTCACCTCCGATACTCTATTTTTTTTTAGGTCCTGATACCGATACTTTAATTATTATAAGAAATACACAGTAATAAGATAGAACATTTGTACTGCTAGGCAACTGAGGATTGCATTCAATGCACAACCAATACTTAGTACTTAGTCATGTATTTCATATTTGGTTTGGCCCAAGTATATTATATAAATTAAAATATTATCTTTTAGGAATAATAAATGCAAATATAATACTAATAGCTTTTTTATATTTGTATTTATTCAAAAAATATTCCATTTCCATTTTCCAGTAAGTATTAACAAAGTTTAGATACTCGCTTTTATGTTTTAACATGTTTTAACATGATTACAATTTACAAGAAGATTCTTTAACTAGCTACAATATAAAGAATAAAAATAATGAAAGAAGAGACCTCAATTAATCAGCAGAAAAGACAAAATATAAACGCTATTATTCAAACATGACATAATATACTCCTTTAAGGTAAAGACATCACTTAGTAGTCGAATTCAAATACCCTCAAATTATGATGTAAAAGTATTGAAGTTTCACTCATATCTGGAGTGAGCCTGTTCCTTTTTGGGGTGTTTACATTCCCACCTACACTAAAAATACGCTGGCTCTTCACTGATGAGGGAGGGGCTGATAAATATTTGCTTGCAAGCACTGATATATATATATATATATATATATATATATATATATATATATATATATATATATATATATATATATATATATATATATATATATATATATATATATATATATATATATATATATATATATATATATATAACTCTGACCATAATCTTATAGCTCTTAGTTATAATGCTTTCTCTCCAACAGCTCCACCATGCCCTAAACGTACTTTCTGGCACTTTAATCGGGCTAATTGGGGGGCATTGTGCCGCTTCTTTGATAACTATCATTGGAGTGAATCTTGCTTTGTCTCGGGGGACGCTTCTGTCTCTGCTGAAAAGGTAGGGGCCGTAATCCTTGACGGGATGGGCAGATTCATCCCATCTTCAATTAAATCTTTTTCTCCTCAAAATCCTTGGTTCGATGGCAATTGTTCTCTTGCCCTTCGGGAGAGAGTCAATGCTTATCTTGAATGGAAAAGCTCTCCTTCTGCTATCACTCTTGCTAATTTTCATTCAGCTCGGAATCGTTGCAGGGATGTTCTTCGACGGACTAAGCGTACTTTCATAAAAAGGAAGTGCGCTGACCTCCATGGCTCTCCTACTGATAAAAATTTCTGGCCTCTTGTTAAAAATATCTCTAACAACTTCTGTAAATCTGCCTTTCCTCCTCTTATTCGCTCTAATGTTTCTGTAGCTAATACTCCTTCTGAAAAGGCTAATCTCTTCTGCCTCCTTTTTTCATCTAATTCCACCCTGCTCGATTCTGGCATCCCTCCTCCTATTCCCTCTCCTCTCAGGTGTTCCATGCCTCTACCTGTAATTACTCATGATCGGGTGCATGGGATCCTGAAATCTATGAACGTCAGGAAGGCCAGTGGCCCGGATGGCAT
>SEYY01000625.1:0-17500 GCA_009176605.1 Armadillidium nasatum
CTCTCTCCAGTCTCTTCCCGTCTTCTTCTTCTTCTCCTCTCTCGTCATTTAAATCTGTTTCATTTTCTCTATCCGGGTTTTATATGTACTCTTTCTTGCCTTTTGTGCAAATCATACAAGGGCTTAATAGTGTAATTCACAGGTGAGTACTTATCAATAATTCTATAAGGTCCAAGGTATATAGGTTTAAGTTTACTGACTTTACCTCTTCTATAATTATCTAATAACCATACAAAATTTCCTACTTCAAACTCTTTGAAGGCCCTGTTATGCAGTAAAGTCAAGTCAATCATTCAATTCAAATTAATGGTAATACACTAACTCAACCCTAGAATAATCAAAAGGTCAATTTTAATTCAAATAGTAAAACAAAAGTTATCAGAGTTGAGTAGGTCACTTTGGGCCCAAACTTCTCTCACAAAGCTCTATAAAGATTCCTACCATAAGGGTAAAAGTAAATATAACTACCATTAGGCTACAAATAATTTAAATAGTTAATACATTACGTTCTGGAAGATTTTCATCGGTGTGGGCATGTTATTTGTTATAACTCACTTACATTTTCAATTTTATTACCAAGGTGGTCTGAGTTAGGGATGCAAGTGCCCTAGCATGTTCAAAAAAAGTAACAACAACATTTTTAGTGTTATCGTTCAAAAAGGGGTATCTAGCATTTGGGCGTATTTCGATACATTAAAACCATAGTTAAATTTTTGCTAAGAAGCAAAATGTAAAAACCAAAATTAGTTTTATCTTCTAAGGCAAAATGTAAGGATTTTCTAATAACATCCCAACAACAAGAATTTAAATTTTTAATTTAAATTAAAGGAAAATTCAAAGTTAAATCAATAAGTAGAAGTTAAGACCAAACATCAAAACATGCTATTTATTCTAACATGCATTTCAACAAAGTTAAATTCAAAAAACATATTTAAAAGTTAAAATAAGCCTACATCTACCTTACAACTACAATGTTAATTTTAAATCAAAATCTCTACATTGCTAAAATAAGCCTACAAATACCTCAAAATTGAATAATACAAACTACTTAAAGCTAAAGGAGATAGTCAACTCATAATCATTCAGTCTCTCCTTCAGAAATTTTAAGATAGTTGATGAGTGTTTGTTTAAGATGTGTTTCCCTCATCAATGTAGCATTTAAAAAAACAAAATCAAAACAAAGAAACTTAGAAATTCTACAATGATGGTGGAAAGTATCACACACAAAATTAGCATGTTCAATAAATGATAAAATATACTTAGCTTTATATTCAATTTTCAAAAATTCAGTTTTAAAATAGGCAACTAGCCTGCAACATACCAAACAAGCAAGGCACACTTGTAATGAATAATATCCACTACTTCAGCAAACCAAAATTTAAAAATATAAAAAGTCACTTGGATAAATTCATTGAGTGCAGAGAGTTCTGCTGGCAAAATTTTAAAGTAAAAAAGCAAGAGGAGAGGACCAGCCCCCCAATAAAGGTTAAATTTACTAGGTAATTGTCTAGTATAAAGAAAATTGGCAATTTCCCAAATGGGCAATATATTTTGATCAATTTCATAGCAAACCATATAAATAAATCTTTCAGTTTTGAAAGGAGATAAAAATTGTAACACATTTACCTTCATAAAAGCATTTAATTCAATAAAATCTTTAAAGTCATGCAAATTAAGCAATGAGTTAATACTATGTCCAAGTTTTAAATTATTAAAGCTCATTTTTAAACCAAATCGTTCAAATTCAATATTAAAAGCACCAAGAAAGCAAAATTTTTCATTGGGAGAAACTAAATCTGATACATCAAAACAAGCATAATGCAGAGAACTCAAATTTTTATGAGGTTCTGCAATTTTAGGGCTAGCATTAAAGCTGTGCTCAGATCTAGTATCTAAAGGCATTAGTACTGGTACTTTATCAACATTATCATCAAATTTATAATTCAAGCTACTATCAATATCACTATCTACAATTTCACTTATTAAAAGGGGAGTTTCTTTGGTATTTACCAACAAATCTAAATTAAGAATAGCCCTAACACTGCTATCAAATATAGTTATTAAAGAATCAAAGTAAGAAACAGTGGGGCTTAAAACTTGGTTAACAATAGAGGAACGGGCAACATTTTTACATGATACTCCAGTTCCATTAGTGAAAGAGCTTAATCTAGCAATCTGGTCAGTATAAAGAAAACTTTGAATATCCCCAAAGGGCACAATATCTTGACCAATTTTAAAACATGTTTCATTCGTACATTTTTCAAACTTTAAGGGAGACAAATATTGTAATAAATCAATACAAATTAATGCGTTTAACTCAACACATTCTTTATAATCATGCATTGCATTAATTCTATATCCAAGTTTATTCAAGTTTCATAAGCAACTTTTAAACCTGGTATTTCAAATTTAATATCAAAAGATTCATCTATAAGCAAAGAAAAAGGAAATTGTTTCCTACCAGGTAAATCTATATTAAAAGAGCTAAGAAAGATGGATTTTTCTTGACACTTTGCAAAGATTTTAAATCTAAAAGTTGTTTAGCTGCTTTAGAGCTAACATAACTACGTTGATTTCCCGAGTCGATTAAAGCTAATACTTTACATTGTTTACCTCTTTGATGCAAAGTAATTTCTACAAAAGGCAGAAGATAGTTTTGTTCCCCATTACTATAGTTAATACAAAGGTAAGATATAGTTTGACCATCATTCTTTTTAGAATGCCCCTTCTCACATAAAGCAGATATGTGTGTATGAAGGTTACAGTACATGCAAACGTACTCTAAAAAGTTATCATGATGGCCAGGACAATCTTCTGTCGCATGCTTAGCACTAGAGCAAAATCTACAAATATTTAATTGATCACAGCGTTGTAATCTAGATTCAAGGTCCGGGTAAAGGCCGGACATTTATTCATAGTATGACCAGCACCATTACAAAATTTACAAGGGAAAGCACGATTGGATGCATTAGTTTTACTATGAACAAAATTAGATTTGGAAGATGTTTGGGTAGTCTTAAAGTTTTCTAGGGTAGCCCTAGTTTCTCTATTAAGGGAAAATTCATCATTACTACCTTTACTTTGGCTACCACTATCATTATTGGCAAATTTATTATACCTATAACCATTATTGTTATTCTTAATATTACTATTATTATAAGGCTTACCAAATCTATTATTCTTATAGTCATTATCGTGCTTAGGCTGATGTTGTGGTCTTTGCTCTAACTCCATGCGTTTTAGTAATGTAGGAGAATGATTAAAAACTTCAAGGATACTAGGGTATTGTTTTGGACTTTTTCAATAAGAGCATTCCTGAATTTGGGAGGTAACTTATAAATTATCATAGAACTAATCATTTTAAAACCTGGTGTCTCAGGTACAAGGAAATCCAAACCGTATGACTTAAGGTCATAGGTCAAAACTTTCATTTCATTAAGATAACCCTTCAAAGCTGCTAAATTATTTTCAGGCGGGGCACGGATTTCGTATAACTGCTGAAAAATCTTCTCAACAATAAATTCTTTATCAAGGTACTCCGATTTCAAAATATCTAACGCAACTTTATAATTCGGTCCTTCAGGACTAAGATCCTTAACCATATCATAAGCTGTATTCCCTAAATTACTTATTAAATGAATGAGTTTCTCTTCATCAGAGTAAATAACATTATTATCAATAAGGGCTTTAAATTTAGCTAAGAACCGAGAGAAAGCTAATTTGTCATCCTAGTCTCCTTTAAATCTACCTTTCTGAATAGGAGGTTCTTTTGCACTCATATATAAATTTAAACTAGGCCTAGCCCTATCACTGTTATTAGAACTAGCAACTTCAGGAGGATTGGAAATAGGGAGACAGACACTTCGCTAGAAGGGGAAGGGGTGCTAGATTTAGTTAAATTATCCGCAATTAAGCAAATTTTGTCCTCGGTATCAATTTTATATTGAAATGACGTATCACGATCACTAAGGTAAAGTTCACGCAATGAATCAAACTTATTATATTGGACAATATATTTTTATCTAATTTCTCTAGGGATTTAAGATAACCTTTTACCTCCACTAATTTATCTTTTATAAATGACTCGCTCGAACAAGTTTCAATTTTATTTAAGATCAACCTCACACGATTTTTTAAATCTTCTCTTTCATTAATAAAAGAAAGGTTCAAAGATTGACATTTGACAAATTCCGGCATTTCAAAATTAATAAGTAATTTAATAAGCTAAATAGTAAAATTCAAGGTTAATAATCAATTTAATTTGTTAAATAGCAAAATTTACAATTAATAAGCCTTTATCCAAGTTAAAGTAAATCCCAAGTAATCAAGAAAACTTAATTATGCAAAGGGTGAGTAAAATTGTAATTAAAATAGGCTAATCCAACAGACTTCGGGTCTATCTAAGCATTTAAATAGTCACACGCAATATTCCAATGGTTTAATTCTTTGGAAAAGTGTTGGGATTTTCTGTGGCGTTGAAACCCCTGAAAACGCTTGATGCAGATATTACTGCTCTGCCAAGAATAAACCTAATTCCATTAAAATTTAGCCTACAAATTAATAAAGAACTCACCATTTAAAATGTTCTGCAAATTGTTAAAATAAAGCAAGGGAATTTTGTTTCCAAAGAATTAACTTGGATATTTGGCTCGTTTGTATAAGCTCACAAATAAATTTTAAAGTCGTAAATTAGGTAAATTTTAGCCAAGTAGGAACATAACTTCAACCAAAACAAGCAAGAAACTCTCAAACTCTGCTAAAAAAAACTAGGCCCTGTTATACAGTAAAGTCAAGTCAATCATTCAACTCAAGTTAATGGTAATACACTAACTCAACCCTAGAATAATCAAAAGGTCAATTTTAATTCAAATAGTAAAACAAAAGTTATCAGAGTTGAGTAGGTCACTTTGGGCCCAAACTTCTCTCACAAAGCTCTATAAAGATTCCTACCCTAAGGGTAAAAGTATATATAACTACCATTAGGCTACAAATAATTTAAATAGTTAATACATTACGTTCTGGAAGATTTTCATAGATGTGGGCATGTTATTTTTTATAACTCACTTACATTTTCAATTTTATTACTAACGTGGTCTGAGTTAGGGATGCAAGTGCCCTAGCATGTTGAAAAAAAGTACCAACAACATTTTTAGTGTTGTCGTTCAAAAAGGGGTATCTAGCATTAGGGCGTATTTCGATACATTAAAACCATAGTTAAATTTTTACTAAGAAGCAAAATGTAAAAACCAAAATTAGTTTTATCTTCTAAGGCAAAATGTAAGGATTATCTAATATATATATATATATATATATATATATATATATATATATATATATATATATATATATATATATATATATATATATATATATATATATATATATATATATATATATATATATATATATATATATATATATAAAAAAAACACACATAAAATAAATTTTAAAATAACCTAAATAAATTTATTTATTTGTTATTCTTTTTATATTTTTATGATTTTTTCGTTTTAAAGTAATAAGTTTTTGGCTCTTAGGTTGAAGTTAGGTTGTTTATAGAGTATATATATATATTGTTGCGATTTACTTTTAAAGAAATCGTGAAGACTTAATTTTAACAGTATTATGACTGTTTGTCCTATTTTTAAAGCAACTTAAACCAAACTAAGAAATAGCCTAAAGAAAAGGGTAATTAAATTCAATAAAAAATCTAATGTTACTTACCGAAAATTAAAATGAGCTTCTGAAGCCAAACTTAAACTGTAACTTTCAGGATTTCCTAAAGATTCAATTAGGATTCTTCGCCTTAACGTTAAAGGCTATATTTAAATTTGGGGGTATTTAATAGACGAATGGGATCTTTCAAACAGAACAATTGCCATTCAAATACCAGGCCAATAAATTCTAACTCCAGCTACAAATTAGAACTTTTATACAGTTAAAGTCAGTTTGTAAAGTCAAATTTTAAACCCCAATAGAATGCCTAACAGGTCTACTCCTTTTCTAATAATTAAATCAAACTAAACAAATTTATAACAGAGCAGACTGTATAAAGTCAAAGTTCTAAATGAGTTACAAGAGCTTAAATTTAGTTTCCTAATATCAAAAAAAAAAATTGATGTACAAAGAAAGGTTATTAATTAGTTAATACATTACGTTCTGGAAGATTTTTCATCGATGTGAGTCATATAATTTTATAACACTCTTACATTTTAATATTATAACCGACGAGGTTAAAGCCAAGGAAGCGAGTACCTAACATGCCAAAAGTTAGCCACAACGTTTTTAGTGTTGCCATTCAAATATGGGAATCTAGCTTTAGGGCGTATTTTGATACTTTAAACCAGAGTTTTATATTTTACTAAAAAGCAAATATGTAAAAACCAAAAATAGCTTTATTTTTTAAAGCAAAATGTAAGGGTTTCCTTTATATATATATATATATATATATATATATATATATATATATATATATATATATATATATATATATATATATATATATATATATATATATATATATATATATATATATATATATATATTATGGTTTGGACAATCTGAGGTTGAGATTGAGGACCACTTGTTGAGGATGGTTGGAAATGAGTACAAAGGCTGGGTTTATTCGTTTTATTTAACAAAATAAAATTGGATCGGTTCCACACAGAAGGAACAATAAGAACCCTCTGAAATGAGAGGTAAACAAAAAAAAACAAATAGTGATATCCCCCAATAATGACATGATCCACACTCCTGACACTACCCCGCAGTAATGCAAGTATGTGCATCATGATCATTAGCAGGGGATAAGATAACAATGCTAATAAATATTTTATTAAATATAAAATGGTAAATATATATATATATATATATATATATATATATATATATATATATATATATATATATATATATATATATATATATATATATATATATATATATATATATATATATATATATATATATATATATAATAATAATAATAATAATAATAATAATAATAATAATAATAATAATAATAATAATAATAATAATGATGATGATTAAAAAGTATTCCTTCATCTCATAACTTACCTAGGGAGTTGCTAAATTGACTGGTGCCAGCAAAAAGCAAATCAGAGAAGCTGGGACAGTAAATGCCGTGTAGCTGTAGCTGTAGCTGTAGCTGTGATGAAGGATTTACGAGGCAAGAGCCTGTAGAAAAAGGAATAGGGTATATAGAATTAAGGCACAAATGTAACCTCAGGCCTATCGAATCGAGGCCTAGTAGAAACACAAATAACACAAAGATAGAAAATTTTAGGCTATTATAATTGTTGCCTACCTGTGAATAACGTCACTGCAGATGGCAGAAGAAAACAATGTTGTCTGAATATCATACAGTGGTAACAGGTCGTTGATGAAAAAAAAAGATCACAAAAAGGTTTATAAATGCACCATATGAAAAGCGTTACCGGTTGAAAAATATAATGCTAACTACTTCAGCGAAACGGGAGATACTGGACTAGAAAGCCACAGTATAAAAATATAGTCGATGAAACACGTGGAAAGCAAAGGGCCACAATATATATATATATATATATATATATATATATATATATATATATATATATATATATATATATATATATATATATATATATATATATATATATATATATATATATATATATATATATATATATATATATATATATATATATATATATATATATATATATATATATATATATATATATATATATATATATATATATATATATATATATATATATATATATATATATATATATATATATATATATATATATATATATATATATATATATATATATATATATATATATATATATATATATATATATATATATATATATATATATATATATATATATATATATATATATATATATATATATATATATATGATTCAAATGCCGTTGAGGGTGAATGTAGTTGGAAGCAGATGAGAAGGAGAAAAGTCAGGAACATCATAAGGAAGCCAGAAGAAAAGAGATGAGAAGAGTAGAAGAAGAAAAAAGAGAAGAGAGGAAAAAGGTAGGCTATTGAATATGATGCTTTGAGATCTTCCTGAGGTTGCAGAGTTTATTGATTAAAAGAATAATATTGACCAAATTTCAATTTAAAAAATTTATTTTTCGTTATAATTTTTCATTACCTTTTTTTTTTTTTTAAAGTAAATTAACTGAAATTCAATAAAATTAGTTTTTTCGAAGCAACACATCTTTCGACACAGTACTTTCGGCAATAAATTGGAAAATAAAATATTTAAGGGTGTATTTTGATATTTTGAAAAAAACTTCTGGTCAATAAAGAGTGATTATTTCGTCGCAGTCAAGTCAAATGAAGAATAGTTCTTTGCATGATTCTAGAGGATGGGAACCCTTTTAACCAGTTTTCCTTTCTTCCCACGTGCGATTGCAGGAATGCTAAAACTTTCTGTAATCGACACCACCCTGCATCATGCGGGATATGATGATATATATATATATATATATATATATATATATATATATATATATATATATATATATATATATATATATATATATATATATATATATATATATATACGCACATGAAAAATAACACAAATTTTGCTTAAATTTTATTTATAAGGAGCAGAAAACTACTTAAAATTTCTAGAAGTAAAAAAAAAATATCGTGGTTCGATACTGAGGATAAAATATCGATATATCGATATATCGATTTTGAAAATATCATCGATATTTGTTTGATACTATCGTAAAAAATATTTAAATTGATATATATCGAAATTTTTCGGCATCCCTAAAGCTGAATCTCATCCTGAAAGTTGATGTGTCATTGATATGCTATGATGATATTGGGTTTATGTTTGATTGGTATATTTATTAATGGGATGTTTTATTTTTTGAGTGTTAGATAAACTTGACTTAGTGTACGTTATTCACTAAATGTTTTAATACGTATTTAAATGATAAAAATTTCTGGTATGTAAGACCTAACTAAATTTTATGGTTGTGAGGCTTAGAAATAGTTCCTGTTCTGTTGCTTTTATTAACCAAAAAAAAGTGAATACCTTAATCACATTAATTTTAATGTATGGTTTAAAATGGGATAATTGAGAAGGTAGTGGAAATGATAAATATTCTATATCCACTGACAAGACAAGAAAATTGAGACCAGCCACAAGTGCATATCAAGACTGCCCCAGTCAAAAACTGCCATTCTGTATGAGTGGCTTGTCCTACACTAAGGTGACCATCCATCCGGATTTTATCAGCACAGTCCCGATTTTTTTAGAGGGTAAATCGGGACGGATAATAGTATTTTCTCCAACTTTTGTTTAAATTTGATAGCAAAAACGTATTTTTTTTTATTGTAGAATGTCCTTAACTAATAAACCATATGATATGTTTTTGAAAACAGCAATCGTATTTCTTCTTTATATTAAAATCACCTTCTTTATACATCCCTTAAAACCCTTACGAGCAGGGTATTTGGGGCCGGGGAGCAATGCTCACAAGTGTCCCGATTTTTTATCAGAAAAATATGGTCACCTTATCCTACACCCAACTTTTCCCATCAGATTAGTCAACCACACAATTACACACACAATATCCAGTTTATTAAGTCAATATGTAAACAAATAAGTCTTTCAAACTAACATGTAGAATCCATGATTTCCAATTATTGGCAAAAATATTGCCTTTAAAAGTTGGTAATGATACTGTACCTAGATATGAATATAGGAAAATAGAGACAGAAGCCACAAGGGCCTATCAAGACTGTCCTAGTCCAAACAAATAATATCAATACTAATAGATGCACAAAAGCTACATCTATCCTATCCCTAGTTATCAGTTCAATATTCAATGAACCATCATCTATTACAAAAAAAATTGCCCATTAGGCTTAATCATAGATTGATCCAAAAATTTATATATACCAGCCAATTTGGCTTAGTCAGGTTATACTATATAATACTTAAACCATCCATAATTCTTTAATCTAGCCCCCTTAAATTTGACAAGAGAATCATAGTCAATAATCTCTTGAGGAAAGCCATTCCAAAAATTAATAACTATTACTGAATGAGTATTTTCTTAGATTGAGATGGCATGGCTTTTAAATTTTCTTATCATGTCCTCTAGTTACTCTTTCACGGTTCACTATAAAGTATTTTTCAATCTATATTACTGTCAGATGCAAATATTTTGTAAATTTGTCTCATATCCCCTCTGAGAAATCTCCTTTCAACTGAGAACATTCCTAACTCTTTCAACCTCTCTTCATAGCTCTATTTTCAAAGCCAGAAATCATCTTTGTTGCTTGATGTTATATTCTTTTCAGCATATCTATGTCTTAAATGAGGAGCCCAAACCTGTGCACAATACCCTAATGCTGGCCTAATATAGCAAATATATAGCTTGCTTATCTCTTTGCTTTTGTAAACTACATTGCGATTAATTATACCTAATATCTTATTAGCTCTATTCCTTGCTTCCAAACATTGATCACCCACCTTCAGATTACTGCTAATAATCACACTTAAATCCTTTTCTTGGTCTACATTCTCAAGCCATTCCCCATTCATTTCATAATTAAATCCTTCAATTGAGTAACCTACATGAAGAACTTTACATTTTTTACTATTAAAGTTCATTTGCCACCTCTTTGCCCAACCAAGAAGTCTATCTAGATCACCTTGAAACTTTATATATCCATCATTATTCCTTACTGAGGTGACCACTTTGGTATCATCTGCAAACTTAGAAACCTTACATTTAAGACCTTTGTCTAAATCATTTTATCTGCAAACTTGGAAACCTTACATTTAAGACCTTTGTCTAAATCATTTATATAAAGAACAAAAGAGCTCCCAACACGGAACCCTGTGAGACCCCACTCTTCACCGTTTCCAATAATGACTTATTACCATTAAGTAATATACACTGCCTTCTGTTCTTTAACCACTCTTTAATCCAATTGTGTACCATTCAATCTATACCATACTGCGACAACTTTTGCATCAGCCTAACATGGTGTACCCTATCAAAAGCTTTGCTAAAGTCTAAATATATGACATCAACTGGATCACCCCTGTCTATACATTCAGTAATATATTCCATAAATTCTAGTAGATTTGTCTGACATGATCTACCCTTTCTAAAGCCATGCTGGGAGTTATATAGTATCTTATCATCTAAATGTTTCTCTATATGACTTTTCAGTAACTTTTCCAAAATTTTCACAACCAGAGATATTAATCTAACTGGCCTATAGTTTCCTGTATCTTCCTTACTACCTTTTTTAAAAATGGGCTCCATATATACCGTTTTCCAGTTCTCAGGTACCTCTCCAAAAGCAATAGATCATTTAAAAATCAAATACAGTGCCTTTGCAATACTGCTACTCCCCTCTTTTAGAATTCTACCAAACACACCAACCATATAGATCATCCATATATTGATCTAACTTTTCTTACAGGTTGAAAGAGTCACTATCCTATCAATAATATCAGTAATTCTTTAGTGACATGGCTTGTTAACCGATTTATTATGGAATATATTACTGAATGGATAGACAGGGGTGATCCAGTTGATGTCATATATTTAGACTTTAGCAGAGTTTTTGATAGGGTACCCCATGTTAGGCTGATGCAAAAGTTGTCGCAGTATGGTATAGATGGAATGATACACAATTGGATTAAAGAGTGGTTAAAGAACAGAAGGCAGTGTGTATTACTTAATGGTAATAAGTCATTATGGGAAATGGTGAAGAGTGGGGTTCCACAGGGTTCTGTGCTGGGACCACTTTTGTTCCTTATATTCATAAATGATTTAGACAAAGGTCTTAAATGTAAGGTTTCTAAGTTTGCAGATGATACCAAAGTGGTTACCTCAGTAAGGAATAATGATGGATGCATAAAGCTTCAAGGTGATCTAGATAGACTTCTTGGTTGGGCAGAGAGGTGGCAAATGAACTTTAATAGTAAAAAATGTAAAGTTCTTCATGTAGGTTACTCAAATGAAGGATTTAATTATGAAATGAATGGGGAGTGGCTTGAGACTGTGGACCAAGAAAAAGGATTTAGGTGTGATTATTAGCAGTAATCTGAAGGTGGGTGATCAATGTTTGGAAGCAAGGAATAGAGCTAATAAGATGTTAGGTATAATTAATCGCAATGTAGTTTACAAGAGCAAAGAGGTTATAAGCAAGCTATATAATAGCTATGGTAGGCCAGCATTAGAGTATTGTGCACAGGTTTGGGCTCCTCATTTAAGAAAAGACATAGATATGCTGGAGAGAGTACAACGTCGAGCAACAAGGATGATTTCTGGCTTTGAAAATAAGAGCTAT
Source organism: Armadillidium nasatum (assembly GCA_009176605.1). Classification (NCBI taxonomy): domain Eukaryota; kingdom Metazoa; phylum Arthropoda; class Malacostraca; order Isopoda; family Armadillidiidae; genus Armadillidium; species Armadillidium nasatum. Next base: position 12,370 of record SEYY01000625.1, read on the forward strand.
GAAGAGAGGTTGAAAGAGTTACGAATGTTCTCAGTTGAAAGGAGATTTCTCAGAGGGGATATGATACAAGTTTACAAAATATTTGCATCTGACAGTAATACAGAGATTGAAAAATACTTTATAGTGAACCATGGAAGAGTAACTAGAGGACATAATAAGAAAATTAAAAAGAAGCCATGCCATCTCGATCTAAGAAAATATTGTTTCAGTAATAGAGTTGTTAATTTTTGGAATGACTTGCCACAAGAGATTGTTGACTGTGATTCTCTTGTCAAATTTAAAAATGGGCTAGATAGATATTTGGATGGTTTAGGTATTATATAGCATAACTTGACTAAGCCAAATTGGCTGGTATATATGAATTTTTAGATCAACAGATCAACCTATGACTAAGCCTAACTAATATTTTTTTGTAGTGGGTGATGGTTCATTGAATATTGCATGTATAATTGGATATAGTTTTACTTTTATCTTTGCATGAATGAACTGATAACTGGGGATGGGATAGACCTAGTCTTTTGTGCATGTATTAGTATTATTGTTATTATTTATTTGGACTGGGACAGTCTCGATAGGTCCTTGTGGCTTCTAACTGTCTCTTTTTTTCTATGTTTCCTATGAATATTTGGGCCAGACTGCAGTTTAACATACTTAAATATTTAAAAAAGTACTGAACATAAGTAAAAAAGGTTTATATTTTTGGAATCCTTGTCGAATTTTAGGTGTGAAACATTGGAAAATAAAAAATAAATTCTTATAATAATAAAGTTTATATAAGTAAAGTTTACTTATTTTTAATTCTCGCGAGAATCGTACATCTGGCAATGTCCGTTTTTTTTCAATTTTTTCGAAATTGGAAAAAATGGGAAATACCCCAAATTGTTGACAGGAAAAGTTGTCTACAGTATCATCATCATTCACGGGTTGGGGGTATGGGTGGCAAAGCCCCCGTAGACACATGCTCGGTTTAACACCAAATTTAATTTTGTTATATCAGTTGTTTGTTACGTCATCAGTTGTCGTACAAAAACTTTTTTTTTTTTTTTTTTTGCATTTGTTTTCAAATATTTTATAATTTTCATACCCAGAATTCGACAAAGATTCCAAAAATGTTATCCTTTTTTACGTAGGTTCGGTACTTTTTTAAATATTTAAGTATGTTAAAGGGCAGGCTGACCGAATATTTGTTTAAGGTTTAATTAAATCCAACTAATACTTGAATTGATCACACTGATTCAATTAATTAAAAATAAGTGGTAATTATATCACAGACTTAGTTTGATAAGCCTACACAATTAGTTGGAAGAATTCGCTCGCGCATCTCAGCTTATAACACTATACAACAGTGAAAATATTTCTGACTTGAAAATAGCTATTTCTTATTCATTTCATCATTGAAAAAACGAAAATAACATTAAAAACTTTGAGATTTAACCCATTTGTTATTTTTTTTTATTTTATACAATGCATCATATCCAGCATGATGCAGGGTGGTATCAGTTGCAGAAATTTAACATCCCTGCAATTAGGAACCGACCGGGGTTGGAATTTGGCCGGGGCCGGGGCCGGGGTCACCCAAATTTGGCCGGGGCCGGGGTTCTGGCCGGGGTTTTCTAAAATTTGTAAAGAGGTCAAAAGCACTGAAATTTAAGGTTAAAAAAATCAGATATAAGGTTTATTTAATTGTAAGGAAGGAGTAGAATAGCCAACATTCACTTAAATTAATGATTATATGCATTTTCTCCAAAAAAAAAAAAAATCAAAAAATTACAGTTTTGTATTGTTAAAGTTTAAAAAAAGTACAAAAATTAAAAAAAAAAATATATTCTAATTCATAATAGTGATTCAACAGGTTTACTTAAGTAAGACCCTAAGGTAAATTTTGAAAAAATGTAAGATATAAAATTATCAATTTAACCTGTATTATATACATATCATTGTTATTTTATTGCTATGTATCAAACTTGTATCATTTAGCTGCATTATTTAAAAATTATTATTTTGTTTATACTTTCAGTCAATATGGCTAAAAGATCAGCTTCTGCAGTATTTGAATACTTTACAATGTTTCAGGATAGGCTCGAAATAGCTAAATGTTAACATCTGCAGTCAGAAAATTAGAAGAGAACCTCCGGGTGCTACAAGTAAAAAAATTTCAACCAAATCTTTTTGGAGTATCTAAAATCAAAATACAAAGATGAACATTCACTAGCAGAAAAGGAGCGGTCAAAAGAAACAGAAAAGAAAAAAAATCTTAATTTTCTTATATTTTGTTTGAAATTTTTTTTATTATTTGACTGATTGAGCTGAAATTTTCAAAGTATGTGAATTTTTTCACGAAGTTCTGAGTTGATTTCGAGCATTTTTTTTGAGTCTATAACGGTTTGAAACTTATTTGGACCCAAAGTTGAAAAAAATGAATAACTGGATCAAACCACTGGTCCACATGAGCTGAAAATTTAGCTGAATACCTTTGCCCCAATTTCTTGCATTGGTGGGAATAGGTTTTTGATATCACGTCTAGAAAAAAGTTATATAAGCACTTGAAAAAAATTTTGCAAAAATCGTTCCCTTCTGGAGGAAAAAATTATTTATAAAAAACGCTACCTATTTTTTTTTATTTGTGAATATTGTTTAGAAGAGGGCAGGGCAACAATATTTATTTAGTGCATATTTAAATGCTCTTTGTTTGAAGAGAGATATAGCCTCTCAAACTTTGGGAATTTTTGAAATTTGGCCAAAAATGGAAATTTTTGAAGGCTATATCTCAAAACCAACGAATGTCATCGAATAAAGTACATAGAGGAATTTGTAGCCCCACCCCTCCTCTATACACACCAAAAATAGGAAATGTCATAGTTGTATTTTTTTTTTTTAAATTTTGGCTGAAAAGGTGGATTTTTTTAGTTTACAAAATTTTTTTTTCTATAGTTGGTCAGTTTTTGGCTTATAACATTTTTCCTATAACTCTGGGAACAAAAGTCTATTAGAGACTTTTGTATCCCATTTAATTTTGAATAAATAGTCCAATTTTCAGCTCATTCTAAAAAGTGGTTTGGCACCGCCATTCAATTAAAAAAGGGTAAAATTTCAAAAAAATAAAAATAAAAAAAACTTTTAACCGTAATAGACTCGGAAAAACGCTTGAAATGGACTTTTCTTACCAGTAAAAAATCTAAATAACTGAAAGTTTCAGCAGAATCGGCTGAAAATTAAAAAAAAAAAAAAATATGAAGTATAATTTGCCATTTTAACCCCGGCCGGCAACCCCGGTTTTCCTTCATTTTTGGCCGGGGCCGGGGCCGGGGTCAGTAAAAATGGCCGGGGCCCCGGTCGGTTCCTACCTGCAATCGTACATGGGAATAAAACCTGGTTGAAAAGAGCACCACCAAACTATGAGCCAAAAAACTCAAGTTCATTCGTCAAGAATTGGGAGTTGCTATAACAAAAGCCACCTTAGTCCTGAGGTGGGAAAATTGGACAGAAGTTGAAGTATAATGGTAGTGATACAAGAAATATAATTTTAGGAAAGTTGTGAAAAGAAGTAAAAAGAGAAGTAGAGAAAACATCATTATTTGAGACAAGCAAACCAAAAATCTAAGTATAGAGCTTAAAGTAAAGAACTGGGAAGTAGGAAAATAATAAAAATATAAGAGACAGACCAGAGAATTGATAACTAGAACAGGAGTATCACTAATGGCAGAAATAAGTAAAAGAAAATAGAAACAGAAGACAAATCAGGTTTAGGATAGAACCAGAATTAGATCTTACAGTCAAAACGCTCAAGAAATGGTGAAGAATGGATAAAGTCAGGAAAAAAAAAAAATTCCAACATATGTATATTTTGTTCCTGAATACAAAAAATGGCATCAAAAGAATGAAAATATACAAGAAATATAATAAATATAAGAAATGAAAATTAAGAATATCAAAATTGCAAATGGTGGTTCCCATCCTGAAAATGTAAATAGAAAGGAACAATCTAGAAAGGTGCTAGAAGAGAAGGAAAAAATGGGATTTGTACCAATCAAGAGGAAAAAATGCTATGAAATAATTTTAGTACTCATCAAAGAATGAAAATAGCCATTATCTATAGTTGCCAGAATTCAGTATGGAAGTTTTGTAGTCTGTTAAGTCATTCTGATTTTAGCTCTGCGATTACAAAGTTTTGTTCTGATTTGAACTCTTCTGTTAAAAAGTATTCTGATTTTAGCTCTTCTACTGAAGTTTTTTATAAGTTAGATTCGAAACTCGATTTGATATCTTGAAAACTTTAAGAAAAACTTAAATTATTTCAATATCGAAAGTTATAATAAGATGTTATTAAAGTGAGAAGGATAATATTTTGGTATTGGTGTGTTATGAAATCTTTTTAATATTTGGAAAATATATTAAGAAAAAGCTTTATTCTACTTTGATGTAAAATTGAAAAGTAAATAAAAGTAAAACGAATTAAAATACTTGGTAAGTAAATAAATTATAATTTGTGTTTGAAATGTCCTTGATAAATTTGATTATTTGGTTTGGGATCTGAACTTCAAATTTCTTAAATTTTCAATATTGTTGAAGCCTCATTAATTTATGTAAACTTTGGTTCATGCTTGGATAGCATTTGAAAGTTTGTTGAATTGTAGAGTAATTTGCTAGTCATTTTAATACTTGGTCCTCAAATTTGAACATTTTGTCTGTTTGCTTTGGAAAACAAATATTTAGTTTAAACTTGAGGGGTTTAAATTTAGTAAATAAGTTAGCATTTGTTGGAGTTAATAAGAAATAGTAATTACTTTAAAATTATTAAACTGGATTTCGGTATTTAACTTGACTGGATGCGAATTAAATTAGAAATTTATTTGAACTACCTATAACTTAGCATTATCGATGATTATTTGTTTATATAATTGATTATTGAACAGGCACAGTTTTAATTAAACATTTAGATTTTGCAAGGTTAGTTAAACATTGAATATTTTTTTGAGCAAATTGACTGCAGCTCAGCAAGCACTTAGTGGATTGTTTTCATTTATGACTATAATTTTGCAATGTTGTTTTCAATTGAAAATTGATTCTTAGAATAGAATCTTGAATAATTGATAGTGCCTCATCTGTTTTAAGTTTTAGGGTTTTGACATTT